>JAJAGP010005617.1:0-31028 GCA_025084515.1 Ancistrus triradiatus
TTGATGCGCACACGCCGGGCTTCGACAGACGGAGCGGGACTCCTAGGCGGCTTCCATGCGCTGCAATAAGCGCACGCGTAAGGAACCCGGACAAAGAACGGGAATAACGGGCTTCCCAATCGGGAGTACAGTGGCACGGTCAGGCCAGGGAATGCTGAGGGAAAAAATAACCGCTGATCGGCAATGGCGAGCGGCGGCGGAGGAACGCAGCAAAATGAGAGGTCAGTAGCAGTTAGCTTTCCCTTCCCATTTACTGCCCTGGCACATTCACCTCGAGGCTCCAGACTCTACTCGGCTGATCCTCTTTTAGGACCAGTCGTACCTTTAAGCCCTATCAAAAATCCGCTACTTAAAACTCATTATAACCAAGCGAGAGAAGTCGCGTATATGAGCCGATAGTGTGCCGCCAGCCGGCGCTTAAGGGGCGTTATTTAAAGTCGCTTGGTCGCCATGTCGACTCGGCCGGTGCCGCCCTCCGGCTTCAGAAGCCTGGACCGTAATACTTCTCCTTTTAGAAGACTACAAGCTAATCAATAGTCCAGAGTTTTTGGATTTTTCCAGTGTGGTTACTAAGTGAGGTTTCTAGTTTTTGAGCTTAAATCTGGATTCAGCACACATCGTCTCATCAACACACAGCATGATACAGAATCTGACGGACTCCACCTGCTTCAGGTTCCATATGCACCTGGCTAACTGTTCTCTCTGGAGCTAAACTTTACCGGAAGCTTTAACAGACACACAGAAAGAGAAACAGGGCGTCTCCACCTTGAAGATGAAGGCAGGTTCTTCACCAAGATCCAGTCCCACTTGTTGGGTTCAATAGCTAAGAAGATGGGATTCTTCTCACCTGGACTCTGCTGCAGCTACAGGAAACCACAGAGGAACATTTCCAAACTGTTAACCTCTGCAGGATCCAACTTATATAACTCTGCATATTTTAATGCACCACATTTATTTAAGTTTACCACACTGGAAACAAATCTTTTTGCACCTGTCAGTCAGTATTTAAGACAGATCCAGATGTAGCTGGACTGTGATCGGGATCAACTTTCCCTTGTAGTTGAACAGTAAGCAGAGTGGAGAAGCCACATGCTGCTGCTCCTTATTAATGACGTTACCCACAAGGCCGCTCAGCCTTTTGTAGACACAGATGAAGATATTCCCAGCATGGTGTTACATCTGCAGAAGGTTAATCAGGGAGGAGCAGAAACATGGAGCAACCCTGTGGAAACAGGACTTTATCATTAGAATCATGTACAGGATTAGAAAGAATAAACTCTTAGGAAGAACCCAAACTGATGCTCTTATTCAGGCTCTATACTTTTTATTAGGCTCTATACTTTTTTATTATTAGAAATGAGCTGGTTAGATTTTAATCAGAAAGCTGCACCTTTATATGGAACTTTCAGCCCCATGATCTACTGATAGCAGGTTCTTTGAACAGTGAAGTGGTTTGTTATGAGATTATTAACTGGTACTTCCTAATAAATGCTTAGAAATCAGTAGCTCTTAATTGGTGTAGATGTTTAACCAAAGGAGTTCACAAGGCTCCAAACTAAATGTGAGCTCTGTGAATGTGGAAGTAAATTAAGTGTTTTTAATGAATAACTAAATGGTGTGGAAGCTCTCACAACTGGTGACCACTTATTTTCATTAGCAGATAGTGGACTTCTGTCTGAATCCACAGCAGTAACGGACTACACTCACTGTATTCATCCACCATCATTGTTAGCACCTATAGCGGATAACTGCTGCTATGGCACCAGGCAAGTGCCCGCTCTTCTGGCTTTCCCTCACTCAGATATATCAGATTCTGCCTGTGCATCTAAATCACCAGCACTTGAACATGCCATGGATCAGCTCCCAGTTTTATGAGCATGATTACTAGATTTGTGTTAAAAACTTCAAATCCCTTTAAAGCCAGATCAGCCTAAAAGTCTAAAAGCAGATTTGTGAACGAGCAGAGCTCCTTCACCAAAAATCCTAAAAATTTTCATCTGTTACACATATGGAAGGCCAGAATTGGTCCATAACCCTAGATTAAAAATATACCAGGGCTTATTTTTCAGATAAGCCTAGTTCCAGACTAAATTAAACTATCAAAGATGACTCCCCAGTGAACGTTCTTTCTATACTAGCATTAGGACTGATCTGAATCTAATCCTTGTGAATTATCACTGGTGTTTCATTAGATATCCAGACAGGGCTGCTTAAGGTGACGTGCTTAAGCTCACGTGATGCACAATGTACAGAGCTAATGCAGAAAATCATATAGCTAGAGAGATGATAGAAAAAAAGTTGTAACGGTTCAACAATAAAGAGGAAACTGTATGAGGATAAATGTGGAGACTGTAGATACAGGAACTAAAGGAGGAACTCTGTCTAGATATTTGTTGCTCCTCCACATCCAGCTGACATGTTTAATATATGGATATATACACATAAATACAGATTGATATAGATATACAGCACAAATAAATAAATACATAAATATAAATAAAAATCAAAGTCTAAACACTGGGTACATCAGACTACAACCTATTTATTAGGTGTTCTGAGGAACAGAGATAAATATGGGTTATGGATGCAGTACCTTCATCTCCTGTGTTAGGGAGCTCTCTGGGAAAGCCAACTGCACCATATCATCTGTAACGGGGACATTAGGGGCAGTTTGGAGCAGCGCTCGATCATCATGGGTTTCAGTCCGTTCAGCAGCTGATAGCCAAAGAACTCGTCTGCATCCCAGTGCTTGGAGATGTAGTCTGTAAAGGTTTAAAAATAAATTCTAATTTCTTACCCATAGACCTCTTTTCTCTTTTTAATCTCCTGCTGCCTCTGTGACTGGACTTTAGGGTTCAGTTTGTCATTTGTCCTGTGGACACAAATGAAGGCTAAGAAATGTATCAATGATTAAAATCAGCTCAAATGTGTAACATATTAAAAAAGCAATAAATGTACAGACTCACAAGGAAACAACTTGTAAACCCATTAGAATGACCTGTATCTCTGCATTAACTCTTTTTGGTCTGATCTTAATCTGAGTCCAAAATTAGTGTTTTCATGTCTTTACTGGAAACTTGGTTAATCTTTGACAGTCCAGGTTGGCAAAAGACAAAGTCAGATTTATTTCTATAGCACTTTCTACAATGGAGTCAAGAAGCTTAACTGCTACGCTACATAAGAAGCTCTCCAAGCTTCATGCATCTTCACAATATTTCACTAAGCTCCTCTACAATTAATATAAATTTATTTATTGTGTTTGTTTATTACATGGATGAGAATCAGAACACATTTAATAAGGAATTAATGCAGAAATGGAGCTCTAAATGGTTCACAAACTCTTCTCTATAAACCTTATCATGCATCTGTGAATAATCCTGTGATTATGGTTATATTCTAACACTGAAGTGCAGGAGCAACTTCATTAACCTTTGTCACTTAAGAGACAGACGACTGGGTTCTTGTTGTCCAGATACTGGTAGCATGGGAATTGGATTCTTTCTCCTTCTGGGATGTTGATTACAATTTTGGAGCAGAACCAGGCCTTAACAATAAGTACCCAAGAACTCAGTGGCCATCAAGATGTTGCCAGCACTTTCTGGGCAGGATATCTTGGGGTTACGACCCTGTTTTTAACAATAAAATAAATGAAATTACCAATAATACAAAGACGTTTATGTTATTCCATTAGTGTTCATTTCTGAAGTGTATGGATTACTGTTGTATGTCATACAGTGAACACTCAGTGGATATATTTGTTTATATTTCTTTATGCTGTAACAAAAGCACTGAATGACTTGTACAGAAAACATAACATTTTGTGGTGGTTTCTGAAACACTAGAATGTCTTGTGTTTGTAAAGAACCACTGCTGTATTACTGCCTACATTTCCCAGAATGCCTCTGCACTGTCTGATTAAATGTGAGAGTGCCAAACTTTTTCCTTACAAGAAAATTATTTTTAAAAGACATTCCATCAGAGTTAAAATAATACAGTATATTACCTCCATCTCTCAATATTGTTAACATGAAGACCAAATGTCCATGTTTAAATATGTTACAAAGACTAAGGACTTCATCGGGTGTCTTGATGCATGCTCAATGATCCAGGTAAGAAAATCCAAGAAGTTCATCTGGACATAGATTTTGTTGGAGAAACGTTTCGTCACTAATTTGAGTGACTTCTTCAGTCTCAGGAGTTTGGAAAACTTCCCCAATCTTATATACAGCACCTTGGCATAACGACTGGTACCAGCACCATTGCATAACAATGGGACCGGTGATCAGTTTAATATGCAGATTGACATAGCCATTAACGACAATGGCCACGTGTGCCATTCACACAGGATTGGGGAAGGGCTGCGATGGCTCCATTGTAAGATGGTGAGAGGGTGTACTCTGAAGCCCCCTCCTCGGTTCAGGGATGGACGTTTCCCTTTTTACAAAAAATGGCTTCTTTTACTCCGCATTCAAACCATCGTTCCTCCCTATCAAGGATCTGCACGTCTTCATCCTTGAAAGAGTGTGTCCACTGGCCTGTAGGTGGGTGTAAACCACAGAGTCCTGACCTGATGAGGTAGCTCTCCTATGTTGTGCCATCCGTTTTTTTGCCAGTGGCTGTTTGTTTCCCCGATGGTACAATTCCTGGCAATCCTCCCGGCACTTCACAGCGTACACTACATTACTCTGTTTGTGCTGGGGGACCCGATCCTTGGGGTGGACCAGTTTTCTGGTGTAGGGTGTTGTTGTTTGTAGGTTGTTTTGGGGTTTGAAGCCACTGAGACGCGTGTTTGGCAAATATGCGTCTCAATTGTTCCGATGTTCCTGCCACATATGGAATCACCACTGGTTTACGCTTAGACTGCGGTTGTTGTTCTCCTCTCTTGTCGATCTGCTGGAGCACTGTTTGGGCGTCTTACCGGCTTTGACAAAAGGCCCAGTGTTCGGATAACCACATTTGCCCAGGGCCTTCTTAATGTGAGATTTCTCTCCATCCTTGGGCCGCTGTGTCTGTGGGGACTCTGTCTGCTTGGTGGTACAGTGTCCTGATGACTCCTAGTTTGTGCTCCAGTGGATGATGAGAGTCAAACCTTAAGTACTGATCCGTATGTGTTGGCTTACGGTAAACATCCACTTTCAATTGTCCCCCATCTCCAATCACAACCTCACAATCCAAGAAGGCTAACCTGCCATTCTTCACATCCTCCCTGGTGAACTAGTGGTATTTGCCTCGGTGTCACAGCAAAATTCAGCCCCTTAGCCAAGATGTCTTTCTCCGCCTGGGTGAGTTGTCTGTCAGACAAGTTCTTCACCCACTTGTCCACATCCACCGGTTGTGTCTGTCCTCCGTCTCTCTTCCAGCCTTTGAGAGTATCATCCGTCCGCCGGTGTCTCTCACGTGCAGCAAGAAGATCAAACTTCTTCTGCTGCCTAGTTTTAGACTTTTCATGTTGTGCTAGCCGAGCCTTTTCTGTGAAGTTGATCACACGTTGAAGGATGGTCTCGTCTAGACAAGATGCTAGTCTCTGTTGGATGTGTTCCTCTGTGACTTTCAAAGCATCAGTGGTAAAGTTGGTTTCCTCCCGGGAAAGCCCAGACACTCGTGCGAGTGACCGTGGCCGGGATTCGATCCTGGGGTTCAAGGCAGCGGGTGGCGAGTGAGTTGCCACTACACCAAATGGCCGCGAGAGAAGCTGGGGGCACAGCGGGATAAGCCGGTAAGGACAAACAGAGGGGCCCTTTAGAATGGGCTCAAACTAAGGCAGGAATCGCCTAAAAAGGCTGATAAAGATAGATAGGGCGAGATACAGAAATTACCAAACTAATGCCCCGGGCTGGATAGGCTAGAATGGACCGATAACGGCAAAAGAAACGAAAGGAAATCGCTATACAGCGAGCCTGGGGAAATACCGCGCATGCGCAGTAAGGGGATCTCCCAGGGATAGCAGAAGCATGGCAGTGTCGTGCCTGCCGCGCTGCACAGAGTGCAAGCGCCGAAATAACGGGCGAAAAGGCGAGAAACAGAGACCTACCAGCGGAAGGGGATAATGCTGAGACCCGAACAAGCCAGAAAGCGCCGATGGGGGGAGAGAGGCGGCCGACCGTCGGCGGCGAACGGCGTTCAAGGAACGCCGAGGAACGAAAGAGGAAGAGAGGTCAGTAGCGGTTAAACTGTCCCTTCTTCTATCTAAGTCCCTGACTGGTTTACCTCGAGTCTCCAAACTCTACTCGGCTGGTCCGCTTTTCGGGCCAGTCGTACCTTTAAGCCCTTGTAATTCGCTACTGACAACTCTACATAAAACGCGAGAGAAATAGCGTATGGGAATCGATAGCGTGCCGACGGGCGGCATTTAGGAAGCGCTATTTATAGCAGTGCGGCCGCCATGTTGACGCGGCCGGCGACGCCCTCCGGCTTGGGATGCCTGGACCGTAACAGCTTGGAGCCCTGAGAGTTGGGGCTGCACACCCGTACACTGGCCAGATGGTCTTCATGCTTACTGGTAGAAATGTTTTGGTTTTTACATGTTCATACAGCTTTTGCAGTAATTAGTTGGAGTTGTTTTACATCTGTTAAATATAGAAAACATGCTCGCCCTGCTCACCATGTAACAGGATCACATAAAATCAAAAACACTGTTTAGAGAAGAGTCAGTGCTTCACTGCTGTAGAAGTGACACAAAAACACAAATATTTACTTGTTCTGTGGAACTTTGGGCTGTTACACAGGCTACATGTCTAGCAGAAGCGTTTGGCTCGACCGGGGAGCAGCAGCTAATAAAAACGTCCCGTCCATAAATGATACAACACAACTAAAAACATCCACACTCAGCTTTTATCAACTCATAAAAACACATATACACATAAAACAGATCCTAGACACAGAAGCATCCAAAATTAAACTAGCTAATTGTTTATTTGTGTTTTCCTTAACATCTCAATTCAACATACTTCTTATTTATTTTGTATATTCATTTGTAAGCTCATGTATCATGTAATTAAGGGGAAAACAACTATTTTATGGACCAGTTTTACACTGTAGGCAATTTTTATCCGACGGTGTTATGCTAATTTGCCGAGGATTGCTAGCATAAGGTGTCGAGCATTGAGACTTTGTTGTTATTACTTTTATTTGTATTTTACAAGCATTCAGAGGCTAAATAGTAGTGAAATGAGGCAATAAACACTTCAGGGGTTGTTTTCAGTCCTGCTGGTCCCGCTGAGAACTCAGCGTGGATTGCTAGTTAAACCCCCCGGGCATGGCGAGTCGGTGGCTGGCAAGCAGGTTCCTGATCTCGCCGGGGTGCTCCAGTGGCAGAGTTGACATAAAAGCTTGTCTTATTATATTCTTCTCTCATATTCAGGAGAAACAGCCTGTTATAAGCTGAAAGCTGCTACATGTTTGTGGCAGTAACTACAAAATACTAATTTCATCAGCTTGCCTGTCAGGACAGTGCGGCTCGATGGTCTGTTTATTTTTGGGTGCTTCTGTGTCTGGGATCTGTTTTATGTGTGTATGTGTTTTTATGAGTTGATAAAAGCTGAGTGTGGATGTGTGTAATTGTATTGTATCATTTATGCAGGGACGTAGTGTAAGAGAGTGTTGTTACTGTAACGGCGGGAGGTGGATGGGAAGCAGGAGACGAACGCAGGTATTGAAGTAAGGAAGCTTTATTGGAAACAGGGCGAACCAAGGGAGACACAGCGAACAGAAATAGGCAATAACGGAAAACGGGTGGATAACTTAAACTAGGCCGAAGCCGAAAACGGGCGTGAACAGGAACCGAAAGCGGGTAGGCAAAACAAACAGAACATAAACACAAAACGGGTGCAAAAGGCAGAAAGCTGGAGCTGAACTAAACAGGCAATACCTGAACGGGGAGGCGCGACGGAACACGGCGATGAGCGGAACTGTGCGTAGGGACGCGACCAAGAGCCGAGCTGCGCATCGGAAAGCGAGGACAAGCGGTGCTGCGCGACGGAACGCGACGGGCGCAGAGTACAATCGATGAACCGCGAGGTGGGTCTCTCGCGGTTGTGCCTTTATAGGTCGTCCCACGGCTGAACGCAATCACGATGATCGCCGTGGGACTTCCTGATAGGTCCATGTTCCTGTGCGCGCTGCCGTGGCACGTGACAGAGCCCCCCCCCACGGAGTCCGAGACGAAGCCAGGACTCCCAGAAGAGCCCCCCGAGAGCAGGTCCATCTCAGGCCGGGCGGACCCCAGGAGGAGACCGCCAACAGTCGGGCGGCTGGCGCGTGGAGGCACCGACGAGGCGACGCTTGAGAGTGGCGGCGACGACGAGGCGACGCTTTAGAGCGGAGGCGACGAACTCCACCCCCTTGCTTTTTTCATTCCCTTCTCCCGAGGCGACGCTTGAGAGCGGAGAAGGCGGCGACGAGGGAACGCTTGAGAGGAGAGTCGACGAGACGGTGCTTGGAAGCCGAGTCGACGAGGCGATGCCTGAGAGCAGAGGCGACGGGCGACGAGGCGATGCTGAGAGCAGAGCGACGAGGCGATGCCTGAGAGCAGAGGCGAGGAGGCGATGCCTGAGAGAGAGGCGACGAGGCGATGCCTGAGAGCAGAGGCGAAGAGCAAAGCCTGAGAGCAGGAGGGCGACGAGGGGGGCCGCGAATGCCTGAGAGCAGAGGGACGACGAGGCGGCGATGCCTCGAGAGGGGCAAAGTCGAGATGGGCGGGCGATGCTTGACAGCAGAGGACGAGGCGGCGATGTGCTTACAGCAGAGATGAGGCGCGGCGGATCTTGACAGCAGAGACGAGGCGGCGGTGCCTTGACAGCCAGAGACGAGGGCGGGCGGTGCTTGACCAGCAGAGAAGAGGACGGAGGTTGCTGGAGAGAGGAGTTGAAGACGTGAGGACAGGAGAGAGGAGTCGACGACGGATGCTTGCAGTGCAGAGTCGACGACGTGAGGGCGTGATGGCAGCAGAGTCGACGACGTGATGCGTGGCAGCAGCGTCGACGCGTGAGGCGTGGCAGCAGGGTCGACGGACGGACTGATGAGTGGCAGCAGAGTCGAAGAACGACGTTGAGGACAGGAGAGCGGAGTCGACGACGTGAGACAAGAGAGCGGAGTCGACGACGTGAGACAGAAGGAGCAGAGTCGACGACGTGATGCGTGGCCGCAGAGTCGCGACGTGATGCGTGGCAGCAGAGAGTCGACGACGTGATTGCGTGGCCAGCAGAAAAAAAAAGTTCGGGGGGGGGACGACGTGATGCGTGGCAAGCAGAGTCGACGACGTGATACGTGGCAGCAGAGTCGACGACGTGATGCGTGGCAACAGAGCGACGACGTGATGCGTGACAGCGAGTCGACGAACGTGATGCGTGGCAGGCATAGTCGACGACGGACGTGATGCGTGGCAGCAGAGTCGATGGATGACGTGATGCTGGAGAGCAGAGGTAAACGACGAACCGTGATTGCTGGAGAGAGAGTCGACGGACGAGAGGCTGCAAGAGCGGGGTCGACGACGAGAGGTGCAGAGCGGGGTCGACGACGAAGAGGGAGCCAGAGCGGGGTAGACGGCGAGAGGCTGCCAGAGCGGGAGTCGACGACGAGAGGCTGCCAGCAGCGGGGGTCGACGACGGGATTGCTGCGAGAGCGGGGTCGACGACGTGATGATGCAGAGCGGGCGGGTCGACGACGTGAGCGCAGAGCGGGGTCGACGACGTTGATGCTGCAGAGGGCGGGGTCGGACGGCGTGGATGCTGGAGAGCGGGAGTCGAGGCGTGGCTGCAGAGCGGAGTAGACGGACGCGTGATGCTGGAGGAGCGGAACGTCGACGACGACGTAGTGATGCGGGAGAGCAGGAGTCGACGGACGACGTGGTGATGCTGGGAGAGCAGAGTCGACGCGACGGTGCTTGGAAAACCCGAGTCGGGACGAGGCGATGCTTGAGAGCAGAGTCGACGAGGCGATGCCTGAGAGCAGAGGCGACGAGGCGATGCTGAGAGCAGAGGAGACGACCGCGCGGGCGGCGATGATTGACAGCAGAGAGAGGCGGCGGTGCTTGACAGAGAGACGAGGACTGGAGGTGCTGGAGGAGGAGAAGCGGACGTCGACGACGGATTCTGGAGACAGAGGCCGACGGACGTGATGCGTGACAGCGTGACAGTCGAGACGTGATGCGTGGCAGCGGAGTGACGAGTGATGCTGGCAGCGGAGTCGACGAAGTGATGCGGGGCCGCGGAGAGTCGACGACGTGAGCGTTGGCCGCGGAGTAGCGACTACGTGATTGCGTGGCAGCCAGAGTCGACGACGACGTGATGCGGAGAGGCAGAGTCGACGCGACGTGATGCTGGAGAGCAGAGTCGACGGACGACGTGATGCTGGAGAGCAGAGTCGCGACGACCGTTGAGCTGGAGAGCAGAGCCGACAACGGAGTGATGCTGGAGAGCAGACGACGACGACGTGGATTGCTGGAGAGCAGAGCGACGACGACGTGATGCTGGAGAGGCAGAGTCGACGACGACCGTGATGCTGGAGAGCAGCGTCGACGATTTGACTGATTGCTGGAGAAGGCAGAGTCGACGACGGACTGATGCGGAGAGCAGAGTCGACGACGATGGCGACGCTTTTTTAGAGCGAGGACGGCCGAAGAGAGGTGACGCTTGAGGCGGAGGCGCAGCGACGAGGCGACGCTTGAGAGGAGAGTCGACGAGGCGACGCTTGAGAGGAGAGTTCAACGAGGCGATGCTGAGCGCAGAGGCGACGAGGGCGGCGATGCCCTGAGAGCAGAGGCGACGAGCGGCGGCGATGCCTGAGAGCAGAAGGCGACGAGGCGGCGATGCTTGACAGCAGGACGAGGCGGCGGTGCTTGACAGCAGAGACGAGGCGGCGGTTGCTTGACAGCAGAGGAGGACTGGAGTTGCTGGAGAGAGGGCGACGACGTGGATGCTGCAGAGCGGAGTCGACGACGTGATGCTTGGAGAGCGGGAGTCCGACGGCGTGATTGCTGGAGAGCAGAGTCGACGACGACGTGATGATTGAGAGCAGAGTCGACGAGGGGACGGTGTTGGACCCGAGTCGCGCGGCGATGCTTGCGAGCAGCAGAGTCGACGAGGCGATGCTGGAGACGCAGATGGCGCGAGGCGATGCCCTGAGAGCCAGAGGCGACAAGCTGGCGGCGATGCCTGAAGAGCAGAGGCGACGAGGCGCGGGATGCCTGGAGAGCAGAGGCTACGAGGCGGCGATGCTTGACAGCAGAGACGAGGCGGCGGTGCTTGGACATTGGGCAGAGACGAGGACTGGAGGTTGCTGGAAGAGCGGAGTCGACGACGTGATTCTGGAGAACGAGCCGACGACGTGATGCGTGGCAGCGGAGTCGACGACGTGATGCGTGGCAGCGGGAGTCGACTACGTGATACGGTGGCAGCAGAGTGACGACGGGATGCGTTGGGGCCAGGCAGGTCGACGATGACGTGATGCGTGCTTGGCAGCAGAGTCGACGACGAAGTGATGATGGAGAGCAGAGTCGACGACGACGTGATGCTGGAGAGCAGAGAGAGTCGACGACGAGAGGGCTGCAGAGCAGAGTCGAACGACGAGGAGGCTACAGAGCAGAGTCGACGACGCCGTGATGATGGAGACCAGAGTCGACGACGACGTGAGCTGGAGAGCAGAGTCGACGACGGCCTGAATGGCTGGAAGAGCAGCGTCGATGACGACGTGATGTGGAGAGCAGTGTCGACACGAGGGGCAGCAACGATTTTTAGAGCGGAGGCGGGGCAACAAGGCGACGCTTGAGAGCGAGTCGACAGGGACGGTGCTTGGAAGCCGAAAAAAAGTCGACGAGGCGATGCCTGAGAGCAAAGCAGAGGCGACGAAGCGATGCTGCGAGAGAGCGAGAGGCGATTGAATGAGAGCAGAGGCCGACGAGGCGATGCATGAGCAGCCAGAGGGACGGACCGGCGGCGATTGCTTGAAGCAGAGAAGAGCGGCGAGGCTTGACAGCAGAGACGAGGCCAGCGGTGCTTGACAGCAGAGACGAGGCTGGAGACCCAGATGTCGCGACGGACGTGCCCCCCTGATGCGGAGAGCAGAGTCGACGACGACGTTGATGCTGGAGAGCAGAGTCGACGACGGACGTGATGCTGGAGGAGCAGAGTCGACGAACGAGTTGATGCTGACGAGCAGAGGTCGACGACGACGTGATGCTGGAGAGCAGAGTCGACGACGCAGTGATTGATGCTGGAGAGCCAGAGTCGACGACAGAGGCTGCAGGAGCGGGGTCGACGAAGAGAGGCTGCAGAGCGGGGGTCGAAGACGGAGAGGCTGCAGACGGGGGGGTCGAGAAGAGAGGGCTGCAGAGCGGGGTCGACGGACGAGAGGCTGCAGAGCGGGGTCGACGACGGAGATGTGCAGGGAGGCGGTCGAACGGACGTGATGCTTGCAGACCGCGGGGTCGACGACGTGATGACTGCAGAGCGCGTCGACGACGTGATTGCTGCAGAGCGGAGTCGACGACGTGGATGCGGAGAGCGGAGCAGTCGAGAATTGATGCTGGAGAAGCAGAGTCGACGACGAACGTGATGCTGGAGAGCACAGTCATTGGAACAAACGTCGATGAGCGGAGTCGACGACATGATGCTGCAAGAGCGGAGTCAACGACGTGATGTGCCAGAGCGGAGTCTGCGAGTGATGCGGACAGAGCTGAGTCGACGACGTGATGCTGCAGAGTGACGTCGAAGACGAGATGCTGCAGAGCGGAGTCGACGACGTGATGCTGCAGAGCGGAGTCGGACGCCGTGATGCTGCAGAGCTAAGTCGACGACGTGGATGCTGCAGAGCGGAGTGACAACGTGATGTGGGAGAGCAGAGTCGTCGCCGAACGTTGATGCTGGAGAGCGGAGTAAGTCGACGACATGATTGTGCAGAGCGGAAGTCGACGACGTGATGCGCAGGCGGAGGTCGACGACGTGATGCTGCAGAGGCGGAGTCGGACGACGGGATGTGCCAGAGCGGTAGTCGACGACGTGATGGCTGCAAGCGGAGTCGACGACGTGATGCTGCAGAGCGGAGTCGACGACGTGATGCTGGAGAGCACAGTCGACGACGACGTGATGCTGGAGAGCATCAGTCATTGGAACAAACGTCCGAGACGCAGGAGTGGGCACGAGCGAGAGTGACGCGGCTGTCGGTGTCGGAAAGTTCCGTGGTGCAGGTGTACTAGAGCGGTCCGGATGGTGGCAAGCTGGGAATCCAGCACATGACCAACCAGGGTTGGTCGGACAGGGCGAACGGGTTCAAAAGCCCCAGAACCCGCGGCCGTGGTGACCCGTGGAGAGCCGAAAGCGGTATCCAGCTCCTCCAGGAACAGCTCTATGGTGCCAGTCTTAAAGACAGACCATAGTCGGGTGGCCCAGGTTAGAGCCTCACCGGTGAGGTGCAGAAAAACAAAACGTACCCTGTCATAATCGGTCTCTGTGGGGTATAAACTGAAATAACGACAGCAATTGTTAATGAACGATGGGCAATGAGCGGGGTCGCCGTTGAAACGGCTGGTGAGAAAGGAGATGTCGGGAATACCTGCCGTCTCCATTTCTAGGCGGTTCATACTGTAACGGCGGGAGGTGGATGGGAAGCAGGAGACGAACGCAGGTATTCAAGTAAGGAAGCTTTATTGGAAACAGGGCGAACCAAGGGAGACACAGCGAACGGAAATAGGCAATAACGGAAAATGGGTGGATAACTTAAACTAGGCCGAAGCCGAAAACGGGCGTGAACAGGAACCGAAAGCGGGTAGGCAAAACAAACAGAACATAAACACAAAACAGGTGCAAAAGGCAGAAAGCCGGAGCTGAACTAAACGGGCAATACCTGAACGGGGAGGCGCGACGGAACGCGGCGATGAGCGGAACTGCGCGTAGGGACGCGACCAAGAGCCGAGCTGCGCATCGGAAAGCGAGGACAAGCGGTGCTGCGCGATGGAACGCGACGTGCGCGGAGTACAATCGATGAACCGCGAGGTGGGTCTCTCACGGTTGTGCCTTTATAGGTCGTCCCAATCACGATGATCGCCGTAGGACTTCCTGATAGGTCCATGTTCCTGTGCGCGCTGCCGTGGCGCGTGACAGTTACTGGTTCAATGGGTTACAGTTTGTATTAGCTGTTGCTCCCCGGTGGAGCCAAAGTCTTCTGCAGACCGTACTGTGCGGCGGCTGGACTTGTAGCCTGTATATATGTCAGTATTGTAGCAAACCTAAGACTACACTTTAATTGGATTCATTTTAATTAAACTTTAATAATTAAATTATATTAATTAATTAATTAAGAAAAGGGGCACCATCAAATCATTTTAATTCACTGGCAGATCTGGAGAACCAGTTAAAGAGAACAACAACTTGATCTGTCTAAGTCTGAATATTGAATTCAAAGTATATTTCTCGACCTTGTTGAATGAAACTCACACCAGGCAGGAAATTCAAAAGGTTTATAAACAAGTTTATTAATTGCAAAACAAGGCAATATCAACAGACTATCTGATGTAATATCGAGTGTATCACAGAGTTAAAATCATAAAATGACGATGAACATGTATATATCACAGTATGGGAAACAGGGAATAATGGCAAGCGTACATATCACAGTAATTAAAAATCAGAAACCAAGATGACTCTATGTGACTTATCGGTCGCGCAATAATTACCAACGTTGCAATGTTATGAACTAGTTTGTTACGACGTAGTGAGTTATTACTAAACAAATGACGTTGAACGTGAAAAGTATGGTAGAAGCTACTTAGGCGTGGATAAGTCTATGTTGAAGCGTGGTTTAAACAAGACACGAGCATCAGGGGACCCAGAAAAGCCATAAATGGTACTCGCCTGGAAGGTCACTCGAGTGGTTTTGGGCATTCCACCCTGGCCCAGCCGTCCAAAGGCACGATTTTGGGGAGCTTTGGCGTCCGTCTTTCGATGCACACCGTAACTCTGACAAGGCATCTTTAGCGGCTTAGCTCTTTGGGTTCTTGTCAATGGTTTGACCACGTTGACTTGGTGACTTGAAATGGCGTCCTTCCCAATTTAGGCTGAGGGCTTCACGAGTACTCGATGTCTTGCGTGCCTACAACTCAGGATTTATCTTGACCACAGATAAAGGTGGAGTTGGCGCGTTTCTAACACCACGAGCTTCAACAAAAACTTGGAAAACTTGTATGGTACAAAAATGGTCGAGCTTAGAGTCTGGTTGGTCTTTTAACTATCTTCTAGTTCAGCGATACCGAACTACTTAAGACTGCTGTACACAGGAAACTTAAAATAAACGCGAAAACTTGGGTAATGAATAATCAAAAGCGCTGCAAAAGAAAAACTACAACTTTAAAAGACAAAGAAAAGACTTAAAGAACACAGAGACACATAAGACTTGAAGCTAGCTCACCACGAGGTCTGCCCGCGTTGCTTTTGAATGTTCCGGCTCGTGGGCAGGTGCACAAGGGGGTTCAGCCAATGAGAAGCTGACTGCTGAGTAAACCCCTCATATCATGGTTGTGTCTTATTTCACCATATGAGCCACAGACGCTCTAACTTGGATTAAAATATTCCTACATATCTAAAAGTGATTAAAAGTATCACATAATAACCAAAAATCCTCAAAGTTACAAGTTTAGATGCAGACTTCGTTGGAAGGTTCAAACGATCAAAGGCACCTTGAATCGATAACCTAGAACATCGTTAAAGCATTCTAACTACAGCACATACATCTGCTATTCCTTAAACACATAATACGAATCGATACAAGATGTAGTAAACAGTACATTCTAAATAACTTCATTTTGGTTCTTTATAAGTATGAACAGTATTAGACCCCGAGCGATCGGTACACATAGGCAAAAGCTGTTATTTCTAATCATACTCAAACGGGATCACTAAGTATCAAAACAAAAAGATCATTATACTAAAACATTAACCAAGTAGATATGAAGATACATGGCAATTCAGTAACATACATATGTATAATATATATAATTATATGTGTGGATATGACAAAATATCCTTGATCCACTCTTTGTATGAATCATCTAAATGCATATTGGTGTGTTTAGACTTATTAAGATCCAAATATCATTTGTTATGTAATTAAAAGGTTTCGATGAAGATAATTTGTTCCCATCAGGAGTTTAATACAATTATTAAAAGTTTGTCTCTTTTAGAACAAAAGCTGAGTTCTTGGCCTCATAAATCCAGGGGGTGTCTTTCTGGCACCAGGCCGGCTGCGAAAGAAAGTCGTTAATTTTGCAACAGTCATAGAAAAATTTAGAAAACTTGGTGGCCTGGACCGTTGAAAACCCCTTTTTAAGATTAGCACATGGACTTAGTTTATGATTGGAGATGTCGAAAGTTGTATGTCTGTTTGAACAGACGCCCAATTCCGTTGGTTTCAGAAAGAGTCAACCATTGGAGTCAAACTGTGGGGGAAAGATCCTGTCCAGATGGTGGCCTTTTTGCATTCCGAAATGTTGTAAAGTTTTATGACTCGTGGAGGAGGTTAGAAAGAGAGGGGGGTACGGCTATCACGCTACAGTATATACACAATATGTCTGACTGTGGATTGGTCAGTAATAAATAAATAAATTACCAAGTATAATATTTTTGTCTCATTTGTTTAACTGGGTTCTCTTTATCTACTTTTAGGACTTAAATCTGATGATGTTTTAGGTCATATTTATGCGGAAATATAGAAAATTTGAAAATGTTCACAAACTTTCAAGCACCACTGTATATTCTTTTTTTGACCAACATCCACTATCACTTTCTATCTTTTTTTTCTGATGTTTCAGACGACACTCCTGCATTTCTTGAAGAAAACTTCCCACACCATGGCTGCCATTCTGAAGAACTTTAAAGGCTGGCAGCTCTACGAGCTCTCGGCACACAAGATTAGCTTATACAGGAGCAATACGGGTATTTACCTCAACCCTTTCCATGCAGACGTTGTTATATTCAGCTTATATTCATAAGCATTTGCTGTTTTATATCAGTCCTGAAGTCTAAATGCAGATTTTTTTATCATGCGTACCAGATCAAAGGTTCTGATCATGGAAAAAAGAAACAGAAGAAGAGGGAAGATGTCCTACTAGAGAAGACACACAAGTGACATTCTGTCCTAATCATTTGTACAATACATTGATCTCATGTTCATATTTTGCTAAAGTCACCCTTCCTCGTGTCCTCTAGGCTCATTTGAGTAGACGGTGAGTATCTGAGTAAGGACACAGCTCAATCAGGTATGAATCTGAGGGAATAAACTGGGCAGGCAAGCTGTAATAGGATTTAGATGCTGAGTTTAATTATGACTATAAAATGACTATAAAGGCAAAAACAGAGACATAGATCCAACAATCAATGCCAGGTAGTGGGACGTTTCTAGACTACTTGTCATAAGGGGGAACACAACATTTAGAGGGGGACAGCTGTACCCTCTGCTTGCCAATCATTAATAGGGGCACAAGTGTGCATGAAAATAAGCCTGTTAAACACTAAATGGATTAAGGGATTCAATGCCAAACTGGGTGTTACTCTGCCATGGATGAGAAATGAAGAACAAATTACCACTAAATAATTTTAGTAAAATATTAACTAAACATAGAGCTATGGTCAGTCATTACCTTACCTGCATCATGGTTGACTTTCTTTTAAATAAATTAACATTATCTTGATAGCTACTCTAGCGTTTGAAAA
This sequence comes from Ancistrus triradiatus, assembly GCA_025084515.1. Taxonomy (NCBI): domain Eukaryota; kingdom Metazoa; phylum Chordata; class Actinopteri; order Siluriformes; family Loricariidae; genus Ancistrus; species Ancistrus triradiatus. Next base: position 17,697 of record JAJAGP010005617.1, read on the forward strand.
TATGCTGGAGCATTGTGCGAAATGTAGTCCCTTTAGAGAAAGTTGTTCTGCTCAGCAGTAGAGAATATGTGTTGAAGGTCCACCCTAGTTTTTGTTTAATGCACGTCATCATCTGCAATTAACAGCGAAACGAATAATTGATTAGCGTGCTCTAGCCCTTTGAAATTGAACAAACGAATAATAGTGATTAAATCATACTTTATTATTTATACTTTGATTTTTATACTTTTCTACTTAACCATACTATAATGTTTTGTACAATAATTAGGACAGAATGTCACTTGTGTGTGTCTTCTCTATTAGGACATCTTCCCACTTTTAACATGTAAAAGACTGCCCATGATTTTTGGTTTGGTGCCTCGCTTCTCGTCGGTAATTCGTTTCAGAAGGCTCTGAGTACCGAGCAAATGTTTCCTGTAATTAATAATGTAAATTGAATGAATTCGTTACAGAGCCCAGAAAATCCCCCTGCATGAGGCATTATCAGCATTAATAGAATTGTACTGTACAGGAGCTCCCTGATTTACAATGGGGATATGTTCCAATGGGCTATATAGACAACTGGACAGCCTTTGAGGGTAAGCCTGGCCTTTTAGGATGGGACAGTGTCCATCCCACTTGGGAGGGTGCTGCTCTCATCTCCTGCAACATTGCCCATAGTCTTATGGCCCGATTGGTAAGGGGCTGACTATCCAGAGCAGGGGTCAGGCAGCAGACAGACCGGCTTAACCAACTGTCTGCTGGTAGCCATGCACCGTCACCCAGAACCCACATTATTGAAACTGTGTCTGTTACCCGCATCTGCCCTAAACGTAAACGCTCTCAAAAAGTCTGTTTTAATAACCTCATTAGTATAAACACAGATAGCTGCCAAAGAAATAACAAACATTAGACTAAAGCAGGATTACTTAACATTAGATCACTTACAAACAAAGCAGTGATTGTAAATGAAATGATCACTGATAAACGCTTACACGCTCTCTGTCTCACCGAAATTTGGATTAGACCTGATGAATATTTAGCCTTAAATAAAGCCTCACCTCCTGGATACAGTCATGCAAATTGCCCTCGTCCTAATGGTCTGGGGGGAGGCATAGCCACAATTTTTGACAAAGAGCTAAGTGTTACAACTAAATCCCATTACAAGGCTAATTCTTTTGAAATACTGATGCTTAATGTGACTGATCCATCGTTATGGAAGTCAAAACCACACTCTTTTCAGCTTATCACTATTTACCACCCTCCTGGTCCCTATTCAGAATTTCTTCAGGAATTTGCTAACTTTCTTTCCTGCTTACTACTGTCAACAGATAAGGCTTTAATTGTAGGTTATTTCAATATTCACTTCGACAATGAGCAGGATCCACTTAAAATTGCTTTCGAGTCAATCTTAGAATTCATGGGTATCACTCAGAATGTGATGGGACCAACCCACTGCTGTAATCATACTTTAGATCTAATATTAACATTTGGTATCAATATAGATAACCTTGATGTTTTCCCGCAAAGTGATTCGATTTCAGATCACTATCTTTTAGTATTTGAGCTATCTATAATAAATAAAATCCTTCTGCCTCGTTATCACACCAAGCGAACTATCACATCTGCTACTCCAGCTGCATTTATTAAAAAACAGACTTGAAATTTAATACACCTACGGAGATCAATCATCTTGAGTGTGTAAATGGCCAATTAGAATGTGTGCTTCGCCCAACCCTGGACACGATTGCTCCTGCTTGGGGCAAACACATTAGGAAAAAAAGGCTAGCACCATGGTATAATGACCACACTCGTACTTTAAAGCAAAGAACACGGCATCTAGAGCGCAAGTGGAGACATAGTAAATTGGAGGTGTTTAAGATTGCTTGGAGGGACAGCATGCCCTTACTAAAGGTAAAGCTGCATACTTCTCTTCAATCATAGAGAAAAATAAAAATTATCCAAGATTTCTCTTTAATAGTCTCCAAATTGACAAAAAACCCTACAGAAAGTGATTCTCCCATTCTGTGTAATTTTAACAGTAATGATTTCATGACTTTCTTTAATGATAAGATAGAAAACATTAGGCATAAAACTCAATGCTCATCACATCACCAAACTGTTCAGCAACCTTCCAGATGCAGCACTAGTGAAGACATCTGTTTAATGAGCTGTAAATCAAGATTAGAATATTTTACCCCAATTACTAATACTGAACTATCCGCACTGATCAGCTCGTCTAAGTCATCAACATGTTTATTAGATCCAATTCCTACACGTTTACTCAAACAAGTAATACCTAATATTATAGAGCCAGTGTTAGTTATTTGAAATTCATCCCTTACCTTTGGTTATGTGCCCAAATCCTTGAAGTCTGCCGTTATCAAACCACTGATTAAAAAAGCCAGTCTTGACCCTTGTGTGATATCTAATTATAGACCAATTTCAAATCTACCGTTTCTGTCTAAAATCTTAGAAAAAGCCGTCTATCAGCAGCTCTGTAGTCACCTCCAAAGGAATGATATTTATGAAACATTTCAGTCTGGCTTCAGGCCCCATCATAGTACTGAAACAGCACTAATTAGGGTACTAAATGACTTGTTAATGTCCTCAGATAAGGGATGTGTTTCTTTTCTTGTTCTGTTAGATTTAAGTGCAGCATTTGACACTATAGATCATGATGTTTTACTAAACAGACTAGAAAATACTTTTGGTGTTAAGGGATTAGCACTTTCTTGGTTTAACCTACTTAACCGACCGGTACCAGTTTGTTCATATAAATAATCTACGCTTTAAGCTCTCAAAAGTGAAGTATGGCGTGCCTCAGGGGTCAGTGCTTGGCCCGCTTTTATTCTCTCTGTACATGCTGCCACTAGACTCAGTTATTCGTAAACATGGCATTAGTTTCCACTGCTATGCAGATGATACACAGCTGTACATATCAGCCAAACCTAATGACAGCCTTACAATCAACAAAATTGAGGCCTCTGTAAAGGAAATAAAAGATTGGATGTTATTTATTTTTCTCTTAATTAACTCAGATAAAACTGAGGTTCTATTAGTGGGACCCAAGGCTGTGAGAGACAGGTTGGCTACATCTGTCCTAAATCTAGATTGGCTCTCCAGTATTGTCCAGTCCATATGTAAAAAACTTAGGGGTCACATTTGATTCAGATCTCTCCTTTGATGCGCATATTAGCAGCATCACTCAAATGCTTTCTTTCAATCACGTAATATCGCTAATCTTAGAAATATCCTCTCTTTTAATGATGCAAAAAAACTTGTTCATGCGTTTATAACCTCAAGGTTGGATTACTGTAACACCTTACTTACTGGATGCTCTAGTAAATCTATAAATAAACTTCAGTTAGTTCAGAATGCAGCTGCCCGAGTGCTAACTCGAACTAGAAAATTTGATCATATCACTCTTGTTCTATAATCACTACACTGATTACCAGTCAAATTCCGCATTGATTACAAAATACTTCTTATAACTTAAAGCTCTACATGGCCTGGCCCCACATTATCTGCGTGAACTCTTAGAGTTTTACAATCCAACTTGTCTACTTCGTTCGCAGGGTACAGGACTTCTTTTAGTTCCTAGAATTAAAAAAGTCACAGCAGGGGGAAAGGCTTTCTCATACATGGCCCCCCAACTATGAAATAAACTTCCCACTTTCGTTTGAGACTCAGACACTCTCCAAAGTTTTAAGTCTAGGCTAAAGACATACCTATTTGCACAGGCTTTTGACTAGACTTAGACCGGGATGCATGGCTTGGGTCACTGTGGCCGTAGTCTGGAGTCATGTCTGGCCTTCCTGCCTTGTCCTTTAGCCGGGAGTGTCGGGTGGGCGGTCTGGTTGAACTGGGCTTCGGTCCTCGTGATCTTGACTCATGCATCCTTGCCTTAGAATAAGGGCAGAGCTGGGGGTTCATAGTCATCGAGTCTTATGGTGATCAGAGACATTGGGTTGCTGTCTTCTGCCTCCCGTGGGGTTGCCAATGTCTCATGTGATCCCTCTTGGCTGTGTTTCCTACCAGTTCTCCTCTTTCTAGCTATGCTGCTATAGCTAATGCTGCCGGGGTCTCATGCTACACATGGCATCAGTGATTGACATGGCATCAGTGATTGTTAATAGACCCTGTGCTCTTAAATCAAATAACTAATTACATTTTCTGTTTTTTCTCTCCGAGCTGTGTTCCGGCAGCAGTTCCAGCCCCACACATGATGTTCATATGCTGTAGCTCCATCAAGCTGCTTCCGTCATCAGCTCTACAGCCCCATCATACCCGGGCCACTTAATGTCGATGTGCATACTACTTCACATTTTATTTGAACTTGGACTCCATGACGCTTTTTTTTTCGCTCTTAGATTTATCATCTACGCTGGCCCAAGGAGGTTGGGTCCTTTTTTGAGTCTTGGTTCTCCCAAGGTTTCTCCTATAAACTATAACTCAGGGAGTTTTTCCTTGCCACTGTCGCCCTAGGCTTGCTCAATTTGGGATTGGACGTAGTTATTAGGAGATAATCTAAACTTGTAAAGTTGCTTTGAGACAATGCTCCATTGTAAAAAGCGCTATATAAATAAATCTGACTTGACTTGACTTGACTTCCAACAAATCCATCGTAACGTTAATATATCATGAACTGATGAGTTTAATATATATATACTGTATCATAGCAGAGCCTATTACACCTTAACACTTAAATTAATACTTATATTAACCTATAGGTGACCAAAATCGTTAACACAAAGCTTATTTTATAACAAAGTGCTGAAAAACCTCATGTCATTTAGCAAATTATGGTTTGAAAGTGAAGAGGAAAAACAAAACACTTACTCTACTGGTGAACTCTCCATTCTCTATTGGTGAGCCTCCTCTCGGTTGGCTGTCATTACTATCCTTTTTAGGACCCAAGGGGACTCATTTGCACAAGGAATACAGTTCTGTGGCTGTCAAAAGAAAAGAAAAACATGATAAACACAGCGGAGTTCTGCACTGAGCAAGAGCTGTTGTGAATCTGAATCACATAATCACTGTGAACTGAATCATGAATTGTGAATTGAGTTTGGCTGAAACCCCTAAATACTCCTGCTTTGTTTTCTGTATTTGAACTGCTGCAATCACCTGATTTTCCTTCTGGGATTAATAAAGTGACCTATCGATCTAGCTATCTAGATATCTTTCTATCTATCTATCCATCCATCCATCCATCCAAACGAGTCAAATGTACTCACACAGTACTGAGCAAACGAGAACTTTTTTTAGTCAAAATGCGTCAAGAACCAAGATAGTACTGTACTTGTTATCTGATGAATCGCCTGCAGAAAAGCGTGTAGTGTAATGTGTCATTTCCTCACTTTATTGTGTATTTATGTGTGTGTGTGTGTGTGTGTGTGTGTGTGTACAGAAGCCTCTAAATGTGCGGAGGATCGATCCGAGTGGTTTAACCTGTTGGCCGATTTGGATCCCCTCACAAACCCAGACGCGGTCGGGAGACCGAATGAAGAACATGAGCTCTTTACCGCATAAGAGCTTCCATCATTTAGTCAGCTGATCATCACTAGGCATCAGTCACTACTGCATCTGCTGCACAAAGGGTTCAACTCGCATGGTATTTCTATTTATCTGATTATTTCTATTTATCTACTTATTTGGCAGCAACAGTGAGGTAAAGATTGAACATTTCAAAAAGCATCACACGAAAGGGTTATTGTAGTTAATGACATATCCCAGGATTGGACTGCATGTACACTCACGGACATTTTATTAGGCACACCGCTTACTATATAGATGGACTTTGTAGTTCTACAGCTACAGACTGTAGTCCATCTGATTCTCTACATACTGTTAGTCTCCTTTACTCTGCTCTAATGGTCAGGACCAGCACAGATCAGGTACTATTTGGGTGGTAGATCGTTCCCAGCACTGCAGTGACACAGCAGTGCTGCTGGAGTTTTTAAACTAATCAGTGTGTAACCGTGAGCAGCTGATAAAATGAGTGTAGAAACAAGCAGATGTACTTAATAAAGCAACTGGTGTGTCCTTTTTGTACATGCCACTCCAGTTTGTTTTAGTTTTAACACTCTACCATAACAGCAGCTGTTCTGGTAAAAGGTGAAGCAAGCTGAGACCTCATTCCTGAAATGTATATTCAGACAACAGGAGCCAAATCTCTCTTTTTTTCTTATGGGAAAAATCCTAATCTCTACATCCCTATATCATTTTAGTGATGTCAGCTAAATATAGTGGTGAAGGAGACTGCATGCATGGTGTCTGGGTGTAAGGTATTTGTATGGAGGGAGGGAGGGGGGTGTGCCTGTGTGTCCGGGCTACGTTTCGTGTGCATGTGTGTGTGTAATTTGTTGCTGTAAGAGCATGAGTGTGAATAAAATGAGTAAAATGTACTATACGGTCTCTTATAATCTAAGCTGTGTATAAACCATAGTGTAGCTCCTTTACTGATGGTAAGGAAGTGGAAGATGCAGGTAGAGGCAAACTATCGACGATCCAACTCACTTAGTGATCTAGGTTTCCTTGCAAATTCTGTTTGTATATGTGGACACATCTGAGTAAGCTTTTCTGAAAATCTGTCAATAATGCCAGAGGGCAAACGGAATTTCAAAATGTTTCACAATAGATGCACCACACCCAAACACACAAGATACATGTAATCGGTGTTGGAAATGAGGCTCATAACCTACCTCATGAAGAGGTTTATGTCTTCCCCAGCAGCCCCAGGTTTCAACTGCAAGAGTTTTGTGGTGCTCCAGCTCTTCTAACCACATCTGGTGCAATTCCTGCTGCCTGATCTTATCCACCATTTCTGGCTCCGGGTCTTCACCTTCCACCTCAGCCATCTCCTCCTCAGGACATCCACCAGCACTAGTAGCACCACCAGCAGCACCACCACCAGTACCAGCAGCACCAGCAGTAGCAGCACCACCACCAGCAGCACCTGCAGCAGCAGCACCAGCACTAGCAGCAGCAGCAGGCTCCACCTGAATCTTTTCCATGAAAACCATGATTTTTTCCTTGAGTTCTTTTCTTCCTTCTTCTCTCTTAGCTCTTCCAGCTAAGCTCTTAGCTCATCCTTCTCCTTAACCACAAATTCCTGCACCCCAAGGAACTCCACTTTCACTTTTTTCTCCGGCTCAGTGACCTTTTTGTTCAGGTGGTCCAGCAAGTACTGTGACCTTTTGGTCTTCTCAGCTTACCGCTCCTCCAGGCACTTCCTGAGCCTCCTCTCCCACTGCAGCCTGATCTCCAGCTCAGTCACGGTCCTGCGTCTCTGCGGCCATCTACAGCACAGCAGATCCTCCAACCTGAACCGACGACCAGGCATTGTTGGGACTCGAATTTGTCCTGGAAGAAGCGAGCGTCGACCTGTTGCTTGAGCTGTCTGAGTGAAATGAGCCTGACCGGCCCGGCGTGCACTCTTATATACTGTCTGGTGTCTGTGATGTCATAAGAGACCTCTATGACATCATAAATGGAGCGTTCAGAGGCTGTGAGGCCAACACACCTAGTAAATGTGTCACGCGCCACGGCAGTGCGCGCCGTGCACTGACCAATCAGGAAGCCAAATGGCGATCGCACTGATTGCGCTCAGCCGTGAGGCTTCTTATAAAAGCGCGCCCGCGAGAGAGACTGGTCGCGGGTTATTGACTATGTTCGTTGTTACTGTCGATCGCGTCCCTACGCGTCTCACCTTGATGTGGTTTTCCATTGCCAATCGTGTCCCTACGCATCTCACCGCTCATCGCGTCCCTACGCGCCCTGCTTAGTATCAGGTATCGTTCAGTTCCACTCACTTCCGTGTTTTCTTTAGTTTTCACCCGTTTTGCGTTTCTGTTCTGTTTACGTTCCCTACCTGTTTTCGTGTTTGTTTTGCACCCGATCTCGGCCTAGGGTTTGATTTATGTTTCACACCCGTTTTCAGTTTTCGCTTCCTTCCGTTCGCTGTGTCTCCCTCTGTTGCCCTTTTTTCAATAAAGCTTCCTTATTTTGATTCCCTGCGTTCGTCTCCTGCATCCCATCCGCCTCTCGTCGTTACAGAATAACCCGCCTACATGGAGATGGCAGGTGTCCCCGGTTTTTCTTTCCTCCCTGGCCGTTTCAACGGCGATCCAGCTCGTTGCCGTAATTTTGTTGATAATTGTTTGTGTTTTTTCAGTTTATATCCCCCGGAGACAGATTACGTGTCTTTTGTTGTTCTTCACCTCACTGGTGAAGCCCTTATTTGGCCCACCCATTTATGGCCGGTGCTTCGGTCTGGAACCGTGGGGCAGCTCTTAGAGGAGCTGATCGTTTGGTTTGGCTCCCCACGGGGTTGCACGGGTACCGAAGCCACGGGTTTAGAACCCGTTCGCTCTGTCCGGCCTGCCTTGGTTGGTAAAGTGTTGGATTCCCAGCTTGCCACCAGCCGGACCGCCCTAACCAAGCGTCAGCTTGCACATACTACGTCCAGTAATCTCTCTAGTCTCGCCTCAGAACCTCTAGTTCTCGATACTCATATCTCTAATCGCTCTAGTCTCGCCTCAGAACCTCTAGTTCTCGATGCCCGTACCTCTAATTGCTCTAGTCTCGCCTCAGAGCCTCTAGTTCTCGATACTCGTACCTCTAATCGCTCTAGTCTCGCCTCAGAACCTCTAGTTCTCGATACTCGTACCTCTAATTGCTCTAGTCTCGCTTCAGAACCTCAAGTTCTTGATACTCGTGTCTCTACTCGTCCTAGTCTTGCTGCAGAACCTCTAGTTCTCGATAGTTGTCATGCGCCCACTCCTGCACCACGGACATTCGTGCCCACTCCTGCACCACGGACATTCGTGCCCACTCCTGCACCACGGACATTCATGCAAGTGCATGCCTCCAGGGCATCAGCAGTTCCAGTGGCTGTTTCCAGGGCATCAGCAGTTCCAGTGGCTGCCTCCAGGGCGTCTGCGGTTCCAGTGGCTGCCTCCAGGGCATCAGCAGTTCCAGTGGCTGCCTCCAGGGCGTCTGCGGTTCCAGTGGCTGCCTCCAGGGCGTCTGCAGTTCCTGTGGCTGCCTCCAGGGCGTCTGCAGTTCCTGTGGCTGCCTCCAGGGCGTCTGCAGTTCCTGTGGCTGCCTCCAGGGCGTCTGCAGTTCCTGTGGCTGCATCCAGGTCAACAGAGGCCTTTCTAAAGGCCGCATCCTCGACAGAGGCCTTTCTAAAGGCCTTCCAGAGAATGTCTCCTCCACGGAGACCCTTCCAGGGACTGTCTCCTCCACGGAGACCATTCCAGAGACTGTCTCCTCCACGGAGACCCTTCCAGAGACTGTCCCCTCCGGGGAGGTCCAGCAGCCCGTCCACGGCCCTGCCGTCGTCGACTCCACTCTGCAGCCTCACGTCGTCGACTCCGCTCGCCAGCCTCTCGTCGGTGCCTTCACGCGCTGACCGCCCGACTGTTGGCGGTCTCCTCCTAGGGTCCGCCCGGCGAGAAGACCTCCCGAGACGGGCCTACATCCAGGAGTCTCTTTCTGGAGTCCTGGCTCCGACTCGGACTCCCTGGGGGGGGGTCTCTGTCACGCGCCACGGCAGCGCGCGCCGTGCACTGACCAATCAGGAAGCCCCATGGCGATCGCACTGATTGCGCTCAGCCGTGAGGCTTCTTATAAAAGCGCGCCCGCGAGAGAGACTGGTCGCGGGTTATTGACTATGTTCGTTGTTACTGTCGATCGCGTCCCTACGCGTCTCACCTTGATGTGGTTTTCCGCTGCCAATCGTGTCCCTACGCATCTCACCGCTCATCGCGTCCCTACGCGCCCTGCTTAGTATCAGGTATCGTTCAGTTCCACTCACTTCCGTGTTTTCTTTAGTTTCCACCCGTTTTGCGTTTCTGTTCTGTTACGTTCCCTACCTGTTTTCGTGTTTGTTTTGCACCCGATCTCGGCCTCAGTTTGATTTATGTTTCACACCCGTTTTCAGTTTTCGCTTCCTTCCGTTCGCTGTGTCTCCCTCTGTTGCCCTTTTTTCAATAAAGCTTCCTTATTTTGATTCCCTGCGTTCGTCTCCTGCATCCCATCCGCCTCTCGTCGTTACAAAATGGCACTAATATAATAACAAAGCACCTGTTTCTGCCTTATTATCTGCTCTTTTTCTCTATTTGTCCCTTATTTTGTAGCCATAAAAATATCAAATGAAAATTAAAAAGTGGCCAGTTTCAATAAAACAGTCCGTCCCAGGTCTGTTGTAACATTCAGTGCATAAGCAGGTACATCAGACTGTTACACTTCTACTAAACTTCACACACAGACATATATTTATTTATTTATTTATTTATTTATTTATTTATTAAGTACACCTGTTGAACTGCTCGTTAATGAAGATATCTAATCAGCCAATCAAACCGCAGCAACTCATTTAAGCATGTAGACATGATCAAACCAAACATTACTTAATTCCTTAATATAACACGTAACACACACATGTGTGTACAGACACCCCCCCTTCCCCCGCCACCACCAAATATTTTAAGGATTTATTTATTTAAGTTGGTTCAAAGAGCAAGATTCTGCTTTGGATGACTTCTTTATAAGTTGAGTGATACATAAAATCAGAACAGAAAATGCATGATGTAGTATTTGTGTGTAACAGTATATTTTGTTAAGATTGCCATGTCACAATTATTCAACCCTTATATAATATTGCTTTTTGTAAAGCTTTCTGGCAGTTTTTATAGACTAAAGTTGAGTTGAAACATAATTAAGCCTTTGAGAACTATATAATGATCCTTCATTTGCTTCAGCTATTATGCATATATAAACCCCACCCATGAAGGAATTCAAGGTGAGTTGCAATCATGGGAAAGACAAAGGAGCTTCCACAAAAGCTCAGAGAGAAGATTATTTAATCTCACCTAAAGGGCCTTGGGTATAAGAAGATTTTCAAAAAATATAACATGCCAACAGACACCATTGGTTGCATTATAAGAAAGTTTAAAACTTATGGAACAGCTGCAAACCTGCCTGGCCATGGAAGAATGCCCAAAATAAGAGGGCCCTTAGCAATTTAGTCAAGACAACAAAGAAAAACCCCCGTGTGAGTGCAAGACACCTACAGGATGACCTGATGAAGGCTGGAACAAGTGCTTCCGTAGCAACTATAAGACGTGCACTGAATAAACGAGGACTTCATGGCAGGACTCAAAATGCACCTCTGAAATATTAAAAGTACAATTACTCTTTATTTATTTTTAATTGCTTTCAGCCACTCCTCTTTTGATAGTTCTGTATTTGTGCAGTATATGGAGCTCTTATATTGGCTGTGGCCTGCTGCCCCCATCCGCAACTGCACACATTTCCAGCAAAAATGTGCCTCCACCTTTCTTTTATTAACCCTGGCCTCGGAGGCAGGTTTCTTTGGAGCAGGTGAGGGCTGACCAGGTGGAGCAGGAGGTGTGGACGATGCACTGGACACTATTCAACCTGTAACACACACATATTGTACTGTGGTACTTTTTATCACTCACTAAAGTCTTTAAGCACTCAAAGATAAGCTCTGTTGTGACTTCCATGTATGTATAACCTCATAGACACGGTGTAAGGCCTCATGGACACTAAGGTGTATGAACATCACAGATATGCTCTCAAGCACAAACTTCACTGAATAACAATACAGATTTAAGTTGGCAACGTGCACGGTCAAAAAAGTTAAATTGTTTTTAATAACTTCAAATACTCTTAATACATATAATAAATATATTAATACAAATATTTAATACTATTATGACTACCTGCATACCGATTTTCAACCGTCTACATGCAGCCATTCGCCAGAAATCACCTACCAAACACAGCTGTCCGCCATGTTTGTTTACATAAAAAAGCAATACCTACCCAACTATTTTGCCTTTTAAAATATACTTAGGATGTAAAATAACTTTTGATTTTGTCATAGAAAATTCACTTACCGTCTAATCAACTCCATGATACCGTTACATTGCCGATAAAACGTCAGTAAAGTCCTTTTTTGCTCACTTATGCCATCCCATAAAATCCATTCATTCCAATGTGACATGTTTTTTTGGCTGTGTTTCAGTCCCCAATACGAGTTCCACTCAAAAGAATACATAAGATGTCCCGTATGGGAGGGCTCTGTACGTACTCAGTTCATTAGTTATTTAAAAGCTTGTAAAGTGTATTGGTGTAGCGGTTTTCTACAGCCCCCCATTCAGACAAGCTGGCCTATGGCTATACAGATATGCAAATCTCTGGGTCTGTGTAAGCACTGAATGACAGAGCTATGTTCCAATGGAAAGCTAAGAGTCTACGGTTTCCATAGAGACCAACCATGACACATCAGGCACACAGAGCCTGTAGGGGAGGGGTTGAAATGGCCATATACAGCCTTGCTCAACAATGCAGAGGCCTGAATTCAGCCTGATTTATTCAGATAAAAACCAAAATAACACTGAATTGTGACTAATATTTGTTTGTTCTATTACAGAATACATAAAAAAACTTGCAACCACTTGATTTATAGTGACAGGCTTCTTTTTATTTGTATTTTCAGAGGTTGTGGCAAATTTTGAGACGAATGGTGACCCTTGATAAAAACCTCTGTAACTCTTGAAAACTTAATTGTATCTGTTCCAAGTTTTGGATTTAGCTTTACAAGTCCCTGCTGAAACAGAAAATGTATAGCATGGAAAATGTTCAACTACCAGCATCCACACACACATTATAAACTCAAAAAATTAAAGGCGTTTTTTGATTTTCGACTTTTTTTTGTGTTTAATCTTCCCAAATGTAACCTAAGTTATGAAAATAGAAGCCTGGAGGTGAATAAATATGTTGGCCCAAGTGTTTACTTTAATTTAAGCCCTGAATGATCATTTTGCTGTATGTAAAACCTAAAATAACCAGTGTTTAAATGTAATAGTGCAAATTGCTTGAAAGCTTAAAATCGGTCATGAAGCATGTGTTTCATTGTGTGATCATGTGACATAATTATAAGTGTTAGGTTGCTTCTTACATGGGGGGATACATTATTAAGATACAATATAAGTTGCCTTTTATTGTCATTGCACTTGAGAGAAATTACTGTAGTCACTGTCTCACACCCTCTCGTCTGCCTTATTCTTTCCATCCTGTCTCTCATTCTCTAAATCACCCTGTTCCCCACACCTCTTGGCTTCCTATCCTGTCTCCCTTCACCTTTTTTGTATATTCTATCCATCAACATCCTTGGTCTACATCACACCTCTTCCACCAGTATTTGACTATCACACCCTTTTAATCCCCACCTCTTTCTCTTACCCCCCTTCCTGTCTTAACCTAGGGTACATAAAGCTTGCTAAGAAGTATGTATTTCAGAATGGTGATCTA
>JAJAGP010005618.1:0-31023 GCA_025084515.1 Ancistrus triradiatus
AATTGTAAGTTAAGGGTCTTGCTCAACAGTGACCCAACAGTGGCAGCTTGGCAGAGGTGGGATTTGAACCCTGGACCTTTTGGTCCATAGTCCAGTACTTAACCGCTAGGCTACCACAGTCCTGAGGTTTTTTTTTGCCTGGACTGTTTATTTATGAGACATTGTAACAGCAGAAACAATTTTACAATGGTTTTCTTTCCATTTGTTTAAATAACATGTGCATGTATGTAGGAATTTCTGCACATAACACTCAACTAATGGAATAAAAGAATTAAACACGAAGTAATCACAAAGCAGCCGAATGAAAAGGTGAACCTAGACCACGAAAGATCAACCAGAGGAGACAATGGCAAGGAAAAACTCATAAAATCATAAGCAAGGAACCTTGAGAGAATCCAGGCAGGGATAGTAAAGGAAAATAAAGAAAGAAAAAGGAAACAGATTAGTTTGTTCCAGTCAGTTTGTTTTCATTTACTGCTGGTTGTGCTTCTCTTGGTGTTAATGTCTGTGATGGTGTTATTTCTCTTTCTGCAGGTCTGTTGCTGATCCTGGGTCAGTTGCTGTATGCTGCAGGATGGGGCAGTGAGAAGGTGAAGCAGTACTGCGGTGTGAATTCGTCAGCGTATAACCCAGGACTCTGCTCGGTGGGATGGGCCTTCTACGCTGCGCTGGTTGGAACCGTGCTCAGCTTCATCAGCGCCGTGTTCAGTGCCCAGGCCGAAATCGCCACGTCCAGCGACAAGGTCCAGGAGGAGATCGAGCAGGGCAAGAGCCTCATCTGTCTCCTCTGAGAGAGAACCGCAGGAATGACGAGGGAGTTCCAGAATGTACTGCTACGGTTCAGAACGCGATCTGATCACATCAGGAGAACCAAAAGAGCTTTAATGATGACTTTATTCTGCGTGGGGCAGAACCTTCATGGTGCCAACTTACATCTTTATGATTTTCTCTGAGTGTTTTTTACTTTTAATCTCCGATTTTTGTTTCAGGCTTTGTTTTTGTTCATTCAAATGAAGAACCAGATTGTAAATAATTGTGTATATACTGTACATGATGATAATGATGATGATGATGATGATAATGATGAGGAAACATCTCAGGTTGGTTTCCTGAAGCTAATGAAGGTGCTGAAACCACTATCACTTTCTGTTATGGGTCGAAGTTATGCACATGTTCACCCAGGTGACAGGACGTTATCCTCCACTGTTCTTGGATCAGATCAGTGACAGTCAGGAACTGGACACCTGAGCTGAGGCTCAAACTCGTTATAACTCTGCGTTGTTAAGACTGTCTGTGGAAGTTCGATTTTAGTCTTCTGTCCTTATTTTTTCTGTTTTGGCTTCACTTTTTGGGTTTCCCCCTTAATTCCTCTTCCTGTTTTTCTTCCTGGGTTTTTCCTCTTTTAGTTATTTCCATGTCTTCCTCCTTCTTTGTGTTTTTATTGTGTTTTTCTTCAGCCTTCCTCCTCTTCCTCTTCCTCTTCCTTCTCTGGGCAACTGAGTCTCAGGGTCAGTAGATGAAGAGGAACCTGCCTCTGAAAAACAATACTGTTCATAAAGCCATGTGTTCCTTTAGTTTCTGTGTGTGAGTGTATCACAGTAATCACCAGCCACATCATCACCACATTCTGCCAAATAAATAAGCCTGACTGAAGTGTGTCGTTCTGTGCTGTGCTGTCTGTTTTTCCCCTCAGAGTTCCAGTAAAACCAGAACCTCATGCGACTTGGGCCAAAATCTGATCAGCACCAGAATGACTTCACCCGCTCTAATCCCTGCGTGTGAGTGTGTTATAGAGAGAGTGTGTGTGTGTGTGTGTGTGTGTGTGTGTGTGTGCATGACTCACATCCTGTGTCAATCAGCGTGAATAGAGTCTCTTAACAACCACACAATAACAGGACAAAGGAGAAAAGCAGAGCGAGAGGATGAGAGAGAAAATGAGAGACAGAGATCATAAAGAGTGAGACAGCAAAAAATGGACAGAAATGATTTTTCCAGATGTTACAGTTCCTTTTTTATCTTATTCCTAATTACTTCTGACCAAAACCAGGGACAAAACAAGGTGTTAACACACACACACACACACACACGCCCTCCCATTATTCCTTGGGGTCATGGCGACCTCTGCCCCAACCCACAGCAAACTATCTACTGCTACATCTGTGTAAAATTAAAAACAGACAGAGAGAAACAGAAGCATCTACAAACCTAAAGTAGCCAATCACATCTCAGAATCACAGCACAGTAACCAATGTTACTAGCCTAGTGGTTAAGGTATTGGATGATGGACCAGAAGGTCCAGGGTTCAAATCCCACCTCTGCCAAGCTGCCACTGTTGGGTCCTTGAGCAAAGCCCTTAACCCAGAATGGCTTGAATTGTTAGAATGTATCAATTGTAAGTCGCTCTGGATAAAGGCGTCTGCTAAATTACATAAATGTAACTGTAAATGTAAATCAGAGCTCAGAACCATTGCACAGTAACCAATCACAGCTCGGAATTACTGCACAGTAACCAATCACAGCTCAGAATTACTGCACAGTAACCAATCATAGTTCAGAGTTACTGTACAGTAATCAATCACAGCTCGGAATTACTGCACAGTAACCAATCACAGCTCAGAACCACTGCACATTAACCAATCACAGCTCGGAATTACTGCACAGTAACCAATCACAGCTCAGAACCACTGCACATTAACCAATCACAGCTCAGAATTTACTGCACCAGTAACTTTCCAAAGCTTTCAGACACTGCACATATTACCAAAATCACAGGCTCAGGAAATATTACTTGCAACAGTAAACCAATTCACAGCTCAGAAACCACTGCAACATAAACCAATCCACAGCTCAGAATTATGCAACATTAAACCATCACGGCTCAGAACCAATGGAACAGTAACAATCACAGCTCAGAAAACCCACTTGGCCACCAGTTAACCAAAGTACAACCCAAATCACAGCCAGAAATTACTGCACAGTAACCAATCACAGCTCAGAATTACTGTACAGTAACCAATCACAGCTCAGAATTACTGCACAGTAACCAATCACAGTTCAGAGTTACTGTACAGTAAGAAAGAGCTGCTCAATTTTATTTATGAGATGTGTGTGTGTGTGTGTGTGTGTGTGTGTGTGTGTCTGTGTATGTGTGTGTGTGTGTCTGTGTGTGTGTGTGTATGTGTGTGTGTGTGTGTGTGTGTGTAATAAATGATGGATGATGTATCTAAGCTGAATCAGATTGCTGTTGGTTAAGAATAAATGATTTAAAGGCAGAGGGGTGATGCCAGATTGTGCAGGTTTAACCTTATGCAGTTATTTATTTGAACTCTGTGGGAAAATGTTCTAGAGCTCGTTTGGTTAAAATCTGGGAGGGTTTTTAAAGGACTTTAATGTTCATAAATAGCAACGCTGAGTCACACAACTAGAACTTCAACTGAACATTAAACACGCTCATCCATCAACCGGCAACCACTGACTGTTAATCCTGTGTATTCGCTCTCTCTCTCTTTCTCTCTCTCTCTCTCTCTCTCTCTCTCTCTCACACACACACACACACACACACACACACACACACACACACAC
Organism: Ancistrus triradiatus; assembly: GCA_025084515.1. Lineage (NCBI taxonomy): Eukaryota > Metazoa > Chordata > Actinopteri > Siluriformes > Loricariidae > Ancistrus > Ancistrus triradiatus. The sequence continues at coordinate 3,583 of JAJAGP010005618.1, forward strand.
ACACACAGAGTAATAAATCTATATTTGTGTTTAAGTCTAAGCAGAGTCTGAGTTCTCAGGCAGAAGTTAGTTCCCAGTCTTTCTAATCTTGCTGTAACAATTTTTATCACTGTTTTATTAATCATTATTTCAACGTTTTGTAAATGTGAGGTGGATCTTTAACATGGTGTAAGATCAGTTCTGGAATGGAATATGAGTCAATCCAGGACATTAAATGTATATATTTAACTTAATTAACTGTAAAAAGAAAAACATTTTATTATGAAGCAGAGTGTCCTGCACAGTGATGATGCTAAAATTTAGGGTATATAATCTAAATCTACTAATTAACAACTACCAAGAACCCTGAACAATAGCATTCATTAACTGTCCATGATCTCTAATATTACTCTTTACAATTAAACATAATCATTAAAAAAATGTGCGTTGTTGTGTAACTCCATATCCCATCTATGTCTTAGATACTTTCCTGAGATTGACCAATACTCATTATGAATAGTTAAATATGTGTTGTTAGATTCAGCACTGAAAAACTATAGAAAATTAAGATTCTGTAATTTCGTACCTTCATTGTTAAGAGAAAGTAAAATAAATATCATAGACTAACCACAATATACACAGTGAATCTTTATGGATGATGAGGTAGATGGTAGTGTCTAAAGTGCAAAAAATAGTGCAATATGGAGCATTAACCTTAAATCATGTATCAACCATTGTATTAAATATTATCTATGATCCTTAATTTATATATTTGTATGTGTAAGTAACTTATATAGCATTCATCATCTGTATTTGTGTTTCAGTTGTTCAGTCTGATTTCTATTTGTTTGTTTGTTTTGGGGGTAATGTGTAATAAATGATGATCATGGTACATTTACATTTGCATTTTGCACGGTAAAATTGAAAGCTTTTATATAAAGACACAAAGAAAAATAAACTATACATGCTCAGATCTGTGGGGTTACTCACAAAAGAATTGATTTACTATATTATTTAATGCCATTTGATGCTTTGGTGTTATTTGGTTATCATTTATGATGTGAGGTTATTCTGTTAGGGATTCTCTGTAGGGCAGAGAATGTAATGTAATTCCATTCCCGTCCTGCTGGGGGCATTAGAATGAGAATCCGATGGTGAACTTTAACTCCAGTGCCTGCTGTTTGTGTTGCAGGTAGCACGTGTGCTGTGTGTGTACGTAATGGATTTGTTCTGAGGAGTGTAGTTCGAATTGCAGGATTATTTAATCCGTTAGTGAGTTTCGGCAGCAGCAGTAGACTCGGTAAGTTTGAGCTGCTTATTCTGTAAGAGCATAAAGTGTTTATTTTTTAAAACGGTTTTAGCTTATGCTAATATGATCACGGTCCAGTTTGTTAGGGCGCTTTTTGAAGAGGAGCTAAGCATGCTAAACTTGCAGCAACACAGGGGAACTTTATTTTAGTGGCTTTAATCAGTCATGTTTTATCTTTTTTTAAATCTCTGGCTAACTGAGGGCATTACCCGTTTTTTTTAAAACTCTGGTTCGGTTGGTCTTTTTATGTTTTTAGTTATGCAGTAATTTTAGGGACCCATGACGCCGTGAGTGAGGGTTAGGGGTAGAGCTTAAGGGGTGTACTGGGTGCTGTGGTGGGGACGGGTCAATGGAGCACAGGGTTTATAAGAGTTCAAAAAACTGGGCTGTTGGAACTTTCCTGAGCAAGGAAAAACATTTAAGCCTGCAGCTGGATGCACTGTACAGTGTTCAAAACCAAAAAAACCTAACTAATCCGCTTATCTCCTACAAATTAAGTTGGTAAATAAATCTAAAATTTCTCTGGCCATTTTAAAATTCATTTAATTAATGAGACATTAATTTACCATGGGGAAAAAAAACTGTTAAATATACTCTAAACGTAATTAGGAATGTAAATTGTAATTAAATTATTCTGCATGCTTTCATTATTAACTTTATTTTTTGCCAGCCATTTTATTCTGATTTGGAACCTCTTGTTTTACTGTATGAACTCCTGCTGTTAAAATGAACACATTCATCTTTTTAATCACTGTTATGTTATTCAGCATAATTACAGGCTGTGTCCCAAATCCTGTCCTAATCACTAAACTCTACATTTTGCACTCGATATTTAGCACCATTAGTTGATGGAGAACAGATTGGTAAAGGGTTCGGGATGCTCCAGTAAGGCAGGCGATCAGTAAGTTAACTGTCCTGAACCAATTTGCTACTGTCATAAACAAATTTTTGTATTTTAAAGTTTTATTCACCTATAAATAAGCACATAATAGCCTACTTATTCATAGAATATGTGTACATTCTCACAATATACTTTCAGTGAAGTTAGTGATTTTTTAAATTTGGCTGGCTTATGGATTTTTTTTCAGTCTGATATTAGACGTTTCGCCAATATTACAACCAATATTTATTATAGGCCTACATTTGTATATGAACATTTATTTGTTTCTTTTGTCTGTTATTCATCAAGTAAATGATCTGATATTATGATGTTTCTGACTGTATGGTTCTGTATGCAGTTCTGTTCTTTCTTGGAACTCCTCAATCTTAAGCTTTCTTATACACTTAATTGTTCTTGGTAGTGACTGTACCAATTCAGTACCAAAACAAGATTATTTTTAAATGAAGGTTAGAAAATGAAATGGAATGAAACCATTTTACCTTTGTGTTTACATTAATCATCATGTCTGATTTATGTGTTTTCTTTCTTTGTAAAATCCTTGTAAATTCAGAAAGGTTAAATTATCGGTTTTAATATCGGTATAGGCCACAAAAATGTGCTAAATGTCGGTTTTATCGTTATTCGGGGCATAAACTTTCAATAATCTGGTGGCATCACGACTTGTGCCAAACCCATTGTGCAATTCCCATAATGATTAATGATTTTTAAATTTAAAATCTGCTCAAATCCTCTAACTGAGCTTTAACTTGTGTTTTATTCTACAAATATATTTCAGGTTATTAAAGCTTATACATTATTGTAACGTTTATAATTTGCATGAGTAAAATAAAAGTTTGGTTTGGATATTAGTAAAAAAGCCGTTATCAGTACAGTACTGGTATTCAGTTCAGTTGTCTTTTTTTAATTATTGAGCTTCTGTCTCATTTCCACAGATCTGTGTTTTAGCTTTAGTTTGGGTCCTCTAGAGGGTATGTTTGATTATGTTCTGCTTTGGTTGATTATTTCATTCAGTAAAACCATACATGTGTCACAAATGGGAAAACTGATTTTTGTGTAACATTAAATTCATAAACTAATAAAAAATTAAACTAACCAGTAAAAATTTTTAAATTTTAAAAGTAAAAGATCAAAATTGAACGAAATACTTATATAAGGGAAAACTCTGTTTATAAAATGCTGTGGTTTTTGTTTTGAGGTTAATAAATGCAGGCTTTGAAAGCTTTCTTGTGTAGATTTATATTCCTCAATTCATGTGGGACTTGTTGAATGAACATCTTAATCCTTAAAGTGAGTGAGCAAAAAAATTAGGGTTAATCGTTTATTAAGAGCTTAAGATCAATTTAATGGTAGTTCTATATAAATTTTACACTCGTACTGAACTGCAAATAAATAAAAAAAAATTTACTAAAATATTTCAGTTTCACACGGGTTTATTTTTCCATTTCTGCAGGGGAACTTTAATTAATTACATATGACTGGAAAGCTATTGAGCGCTTAAAAAACACCGGGGGTATTATTGATTTTTAAACAACCCCAAAAATTTTCTGTTTAATATTCGTATGTTATTAAACATATGTTGTTGAAATGAATCATTATTAGTTGGTTTTGGTGTTATTATTATGTATGGTTTTATTATTATTATTGGTGTTGTTGTTCCAGGGTTTGAGGGATGGGGAAGCCACAAGAAGCAGCAGAGAGCGGTGCTGTGTTGTTGTGGGGCTGATAAACGTGCGGCAGGAGTAATAGTGCAAACACACTCAAGATTAGACGAACCCCATTTTGAGGTGGAAAGATTATTAAGATTAAACAGGAAAAGTTTGATGGTTATGGGCAGGGAAGAAGAAAAGAAGTAAAACATGACGTTGGTTATGACGCGGGGTTTATTCTAGGAGATACCAAAAGTGATAAGGAAGGTTAAAAAGGAAGTGATGTGTAAAGTATTGTGTTGTGTGTGGTGGTGTGTGTTGTGTGTGTGTGTGTGTGTGTCTGGGGGGGGGGGGGTGTGTGGTCTGTGCGGCCTGTGATTGTTGGTGTGTGTGTTTGTGATTTGAATTGAATCATGGTGCTGATAACTTTGGGTTGTGTGGTGCAGGCGTAAAAGACCACTCTGTTGGAAGGAGTCAGGGCTTTTTTGAAAATAAATCAGCGTTTTGTTGAGCGCCGGTTTGGACGAAGAGATACGACACTCAGATGGCAACGAGGATAAATAAAATCCTGAAGAGGGGATTGCCTATGGAGAGTGTCAACCAGGGTTTATCAACCCCCACCTCACCTTGCTTACATCATTACAATCTCCACCGCCCGGGGGGGTCTGATACCACGGATCGACCATCGCTCTGATCCCAATTGATCAGTAATCAGTCAATCTAATCAGTAACACAAGGGAAATCTTTTAACATTAATAAAGATTAACTGGAGGCTGTACGGTTGCCTGTGGTTGATTACGGCTTGGGTTGGTGATTGTCCACCTCCACAGGGCTACCAGGACAGGCAGGGTTTTCCAAATCCAGCCCACCCCCTGTTCGTGTGTGGAGTTTGATGTTTCTCCCCGTTATCTGCATAGGGGACCGTTCAGTTTTATAACATAAAAAAAACCAATGATTTCCTGATCGTTTACTTGGGGACTGTAAATAAGCTTAGTGGATTACAGGACAGTGGGGGGACCAACCAAGGTTCAGGGTTCAAATCCACCTCTTGCCCTGAGCAAGAACCCTAAATATATAAACTGGCATGGATTGTTAAAGACTGTACCAGCTTATAAGTGGGTTATTATTGTTATCATTGTTACACATGGTAAAATTATTATAATGATTTAACCTATTATATAGTTTATTATTAACTATATATTATATATATTATTATATGTGTGTGTGACTGTGTGTGTGTGCTGTGTGTTTGTGTGTGTTTTTGTGTGTGTGTTGGTGTGATGTGCCCGCTGTTGTGTGGTTGTGTGTGTATAACCCACAACAAATGCTTCAAAAAACTTAAAGGGAAACACTCAAATAACACCTCCTACGGGTTCTGAATTGAATGAAATATTCTCATCTGGGATCCACTGGTATTTTGAGGCTGTCGGGCCATAATAATTAACCAATCCTCCCATGGAGTCGGTTTTTCTAAAAACCGTTTTTGGCAGGGACACGTGCAACATTTGTGGGCCTGCCGGAGGTTTCGTTTTGCAGGGCTTCTGGCAAGTGGCTTCCTCCTGTTTCCTCCTTGCACAAAAGGTGGGGGGAGGGGGGGAGGGCGGTCTGCTTGCTGGGTTGTTTGCCTCCTACGGGCTTCCTCCACGTATCCTTGGCGTACTGGGCCTGTTCCTGGTAGCGGGCCCATCCCCAGCCTATGGACCACACGCTGGACAGACACAGCGAAAACTTCTTGCCCAGCTCGCATGATGTGCCATCATGGATGAGCTGCCCCAACTACATGAGGCCACTTGTGTTGGGTTTGTAGAGGTCCCGTTTTTCTCATTGGCTACACGAGTGTGAAAGCACCACCACATTCAAACACGGTGACCAAAAAAAAACATCAGCCAGGGAAAGATAGGTACTGAGAAGTGTCTGGGGTTTCCCCCACTGCGAACCACTCTTTATGAGTGTTTTTGTCTTGCTAATTGCCAATAATCCACACCTGTTGGGGTCTACTCCCATTGCACAACCAGGCAATGTTGAAAATTGATTTTTGTCAATTCAGCTGTTGCTTTCCTAAGTGGACAGTTTGATCAGTTTTTTGTTGATTTCACAGAAGTTTGATTTACTTGGAAAGGTTATAGTGTGTTTTGTTTTAAGTGTTTCCCTTTTTTTTATATTTTTTTGAGGCTGTGTGGTGGTGTGTACAGGGTGTGTGTGTGGTGTGTGTAATGTATTATATGTGTGTATTGTGTGGTGGTTGTGGTGTGTGTGTTGTTGTGTTGTGTATATATACACACATATATATATATATATATATATTATTAATACAAACAACCAAACACATTATATATATATATATATATTACATATAATAACACACCAACCACAGGACAATATAATATATATATATATATAAATTATATTATATATATATAGATCTATATATATATATATATATAATATCTATAATGTGTGTGTGTGTTTAATATGTATATATATTATATGTGTGTGGTGTGTTGTATTATATGTATTATATAATATGTGTGGTGTGTGTGGTTTGTATATATATATTTGAATTTATATATATATATAATATGGTATGTGTGTTGGGTATATATGTTATATAATATAGGGTGGTTGTGTGTATATATATATATATATATATTATATATAGTAGATAATATATATATATATATAATATATATAGGAGAGTGATAGATACACACACACACACAACATATATATATATATACACACACACACATATATTAATATATATACACAACACACACATATAATATATATATATTATATATATATAATATATATATGGTGGTGGGGTGTGTAAATATATAGATGTGTTGTGTGTTATATATATATATATATTATATATAGATATATATATATATATATATATATATATATATATTATGTGGTGTGTGTTGTGTGTGTGTTGTGTGTGTATATGTGTGTATATATATATATATATATATAATATATATATATCTATATATATATATATATTTTATTGTATTGTAGTTAACGGGGGGGCTCACCCTGGCTTTTCCGACGGCTAGGGGGGGCAGCGTTGGCGTCTTTGCTCAGGTTGAGACCCTGACAGTCAAGCACAATCGCACAGGCATGATGGGGGTACCAGCGGCCCCATACGGAGGCCTTCCACACGGGCTATTTTTTTTTAAAAACCGTTTTGCTTTGCAGCGGACGGTCGGCACGGTTATAATTCGGTTTATTGTTAGGGATAATGGGTTAAATAACTGATTCTCGAAAGAGGATCAAGTAAATAGTAATTGTTACGGCTAGGAAAGCTGTGGATGTGTTAAAACCGCTAGGGATGTAGACGGTTAGAATAAAGGAGTTAGGGTAAGGAAAACGCTCTCTTCGCGTCCCCTTATTGCTGCGCATCCGGCTCGCCGGGCGGCCCTCGGGGGCTTTTAGACTCGGCTGCTGGCGGCGGCTGGAGCACTCCCTCTTATCCCCTTTGCCGAGGCACCACTTCTTTATTTTTTTAAAGTTCTTTTCTTGCGCTTTGTGAGGGAGGCCGTTGCCACCGCCCGCGGCTGTATTTAAAGGGAAGGGCGCCCTCGCCTGCTCCTCAGCCCGTTTCCGTGTTATATTAAGGGGACCGCTTCCTGCTCCTCAGCCCCGTTCCGTGTAAGGTTGTAGTGTTTCTAAGGGAAACGTTTTTTGCTGCTCTCAGCTCCGTTCCATTTTTTTCGCGGTCCGATTGTTCGATGCTTGTTGGGCATGCGCAGAGTATAGTATGGTGGGGGCCAGCCTTTGCTGGGGCCCGCTTGTAGCCCATACCTTGTGCAGCATGGCGTAGAATTAGTGACACGCTTTCGCCTCTTCGGTGCCTGCGAGCTGTACGACACCCGCACGTCATCGCTTTCTCTACTTCTTCCCCAGGGGCTGCAGGTTTAGGGGGGCGCCCCACACACGCATATTTTTTAGTTAGAGCGCACACCACAGTCTCTTGTTTGAGAAGGAGAGGGAGGAGAGAAAAAAAGCGGGATTCGCTCTTTTTCTCTAAAGCGATTTCCTTTCAACGTTCGCCACACACCCCTCCTTGGTTAAGGCACTAGTCGGTTGGGATTTTGTGTGTTGTTTAAAAAATCCAATGCCATTCACAGTTTCATTACATAATTAAAAGCTCGCGCTAGGCGGAGCTTTTTCGTTCGGGTTATAACCACCCTCTTGTAATGAGGATGTTCACTGTCCACGTGAGTCTCTTCGGTAGAACCCGTGGTAATGTCACGGAACTCTTTTTTTTTTTTTTTTTTTTTTTTTAAGCCCAGCGTCAGGGAGTTCGATTCCAACGCTTGTGCCATCGTCATTTATTTGGCACCAATTCTCTTTTGTGTTTATCCATATTTGATTTCAGTTCATTACTACCATCTGGACTTAACTGCATTTGGCATTTGGGTCCTAAAACCCCTTTTCTTTATGGTTCGGCCTTCTGTTTGCATCCTGGCGAAACCCGTTACTATCTATATCTATAATATGTATATTATATATATATAATATATATATATCTATATATATATATATATATATATATATATAATAGATATATATTTAATATTATATATATATATACTATCACCCAAACAATTACTATTTATAAACTATTTTAAAAAAAAATATATTATTGTGTTATTATTATTATTAGGTATAACTATAATTTTTCAACTAATTATTATTGTTATTCATTTTATAAAAATTAAATATAAATTACAATTTAATAATTTGATTTTTTGATTTTAAATAATTGATAATTTTTATTGTTCATTATTTTTCATATATTTGTTATATAAAATTTAATGATAATTTAAACATTTATATTTATATATATTAGCGGCCTTTCACCAAAACCCAAAAAAAAGGGCACTTTTTCACTTTACATTTAATGGAAAAATGACCACCAGATTTGTCATAGATTTGTCATATTGTATTGTTGTTGTTATTATTTATTAGTATTATTAAAACCAAAAAAAAATATTATTAAGTAATTTTAGTTTAAGTCTTACATATAAAACATTCTAGGGCTTGTTAGGTAGGTCTTATTACTTTTTTGATTTTTTGGTAATCCACCAAGTGTTCTTCCTTTCCTTACAATGGTGTTTTAGGGGGATTGTCCTTGGCCCACTGGTTGCTCTAGGTTTGTTCAGGTTAGGAGCCGTGGTGGGATCTAGATATTTATAAAATCTGTCGGAGGACAATGCTCTTGTGTTAAAATGATTTTTTTTTTTTGTTACTCAAAATGTAAAATGTCCTTAATTTACAAGTATGGAGCAACGGATGGTGTGTGTGTGTGTGTGTGTAAAGCACATGGCTTCAGGGGGGGAAGAAAGTGGCGTTTAAATTCGACATTGATGAGGAGGATCGTAAACCCATTATGGACAGTCTCTGGCTGAAAAATGGAGAAAGTTTACTTTACCAAGAGCAAGGTGGCAGCGTGGGAGGCGGAAACTTCGGAGGGGAGGGGGAAAAGGAAAGGACTTGGCTCTTCAGGTCTGAACTTTCACTTTATTAAATATATACTTATATTTGTTTAAAAAAATATATTTGGCCCTCAACATAGGGTGCTAAATGAAGTAAGTAGGGAAACTAAAAAAAAGTCTATTACAGACGGCATTCTAAGAAGACTACAAACACCCCCCATTTCACGCAGTGGCGAACACAAAGGAAAAAGGGGCACCACAGTCTAAAGACCCATTTAAGAAAAAAGTCCCTTTGTTGAAAAAGCACCTACCATTTTACAGTATAAAAAATTTCTGGTTGGTGAAAATAAGCAAACGGTGGCAGGGGCGTGATTTTTTTACAGCGGTCCCTCATGTGGCAGAGTGGATGTTACATGTGGCATGATGGGAGGTCATAGACTGGAAAATGGGCAGGCCTGAAACTGGGGAGGGAAACAAGTGATGAAAGGTCCAAAGATGAGGTTCAAAAATAAATATAATAAAAATAATAAAAAAACCCAACTGTTAGTACTGTATCTGGGGGGGGCAGGATGGGAAACTGAATTAAACCGGTCATGGATTTGGGAGAGGGAAGAGGAACCAGAAGCAGCAGAGTGGAGAGTTGTAAAACCAATATTAAACTTTAAAAAAACAAACCACATATAATCATTTTTAGAATCTTATTTTATTTACTCTTTGTGTAAAACTGTGATGTAAATGGTTAATTTTATTATTTAGGGTGTACATTTTAATCCCACCAAAAAAGCTTTAGGTCACGGTTAAAAAGGGTTTTTTAAAAAAAGTTGTTGTTAAAATGTTGATTATAATGAAAATGTATGGATCACGAATCACACGGAAATACTTGGACACTAAAAAACCTTTTTTTAAAGATTTTATATAAAAGTAAAATTGAATGAAATGGGCCCAAATAAAACTGATCTGTAGAGTTAATAATGCTGCTGTTATCTGGTATATAGTGTTTATTTGTTTTCTTGTTTGAGTTTTTGGTGGAGCAGGGATCTGTGGTCTGTCAGGCAAACCAACTCGTGTGAAATGTTGAAAAAATCTCAAGTGTTTGGACCATTAAACTGTGACAAACCAAAAGTAATCAGAACTTTATTACTGAACTTTTAAACATTATCAGTTAAATACAGTTGGGACATTGTTTGATTACTGTAAACAGTAAGAGGCCAAAAAAAAACCCAGTAAAAAAAAAAACTATAAATAAAAAAAACAAAAAATAAAGGTTGTTTTCATGTGATCAGCTGATTTCAATAATTAAAGTTTATCTATAATTTTGTGGAATGTCTTAAAAAATAAAGATCATATATCCAGAACTCTTTTAATCATTCATCTATATACTGTGAGAGTGAAAATAAAGATTTACTGTTCATAAAATAAAGCTGAACTGGACCGTAAGTCACACTTCGGAGGAGGAGGAGGGGGCTGCTGAGGAAAGAAGAAAAAGAAGAAAGAGCGGGCATACTCAGAAGAATGAAGAGATGAAGAGAAGAAAAAGAAATAATCCCGGTAACACGGGACAGGGAAAAACGTCATCGAAGGAAACTCATCCTCAAATCCCAAACAGGAGAAGGTGAGCAGGACTAGCTGAGGATTAAGAGATTTTAAGGGGCAATTAATTTACACGAGAGGAAGGGTTTAAACCGTGAGTTATTGGCATGGGCCCTCGAGGGCATTTAAATTATAATTATTTACCACAGTCTGTTATTTCTCCACTTATTGTTTAGTTTTTTTTTAAAGATGACGGAGGACAGATTCCCTGCTGATTAATTCTCATCATCAGACTAATGGGCTGTCAGTCCTAACAGGAGGAAACAAAATTCATCAAATAAAACTGGTTAATATATAGAAAATAAACACAAAAAAATGTATTCGGAGATTGCTATTTCAAAGCTTTATATTGAAGCTTTTTTTTTTAGTTTACTACAAATTAAAGTTTATTTCCATTCAGTAAAACTAAAAATTGGGTCTGATTTCTAAGGCAGGCTGTTCCTAAGAAGGAGCCACTAATTCTACCAGCAGAGGGCAGAAGCAAATTTCAGAGCATGAGGAGAAGAGATCCCGGTTTTGTTAGAACCAAAAAGTACAGGGGTCAGCGTTATCATTTACATTCTTCAGCTGAAGCTCTCTTAAATGAGGAATGTTTGAGAGTTTTCAGAAATGTTAGTCAGAGTTCTAGATTCATCAGCAAGCTTGGTTCGGCGTTTTTAATTTTTTAATTCAGGAGCCGGGCTCTTCTTCCTTGCTTTCTTCTTTCTTAAACTTAAACCAGATCCAGATGAAGCTCCGATTTCAAAGCCGGGGGGCCATATTGAGTTTAATGAGGAGAGGGAACGCGAAGTTTTTTAAAAACACAAGGGAAAACGCTTGTTGAAGGGAAAATCAAGAAAGAAGGGAAGCTGCTGGAAACCGGCGGGAGGCTGCTGATGCTTGTTGTTGTTAACTCTTCCCTGGAACATTTATGGAACTGATCCATATCCAAACCAAACCCAGCTAGAAGCTTGCTCCAGGCATTTCTGGCTGGATTGGGACTCAGGACTGATCTTCAGTCAAGATGCGACTCCAATTTAAAGGGGTCCAAGGGGACCTCTTGGTTGTTGAAAGTAGTTGGACTTTGTTTCACTTTTTCGGATCCAAAAAGATCCTTAAGGGTCATACACCCTTTGGATCAGGTTGGTCATTAAAAGCTTCAGCTTTCCAAAAATTTGAAATAGTTTTTCAAAAGTCAGTAGATTTTTTTATAAAACGAATTTTGGTAGCTTTCTCAGTAGTTCGGGGCAGTGGTTTCTATGTTGCTGGCTTTTTTCAGGGCCGGCGGCGTTGTTTCTGCCTAATGGTTAGTGTTGTATGGTGTACGTTACATTATGTCACTTTGTTGTATTCGGGGACATTTAATGGTCATTGGCTGGAAACCATTCTCTCAGCTTATCGGTGCGGAGGTGTGGCAGTTATATGAGCACTAATGATCAATAAAATAATAATAATGGTTTATTTATTGGTTTTGTCACGGGTGATCAGAGGGGGGGAGAGAGCGGCAAGACCCAGAACAGGGAAACAGAAGGAAGAAGAACGACCAGGACAGAAGACCAGAAAAGACCAGAAGACAGAAATCAGAAGAGGAGACGCGGGGAGGCTGACGGGAAGAAAAGGAGAGAAGAGAAGGAAAGAAAGAAGAAAAAAGGGCAAAGAGAAACTGGAATCAGGGAGGGGAAAAAAAGCAATCCAGGGAAACCTTCTGGCTTTCATAAAACCTCCCAAAGGAGGATGGATGAGAACGTCAGAGGGAGGGAGAGAAGAGGAAAAGAAAGAAAAGAAGGGGAAAAAAAAAGAAAAAAAAACCCAAGGTGAGAACCAGAAGAAGGATAGTGGACAGGGAGGAAAAACTATCCTACATCCCTAAAACTTATTAGCGTTGTCGAGTTATGAGGTTCTCTACACTGTAATTTCTGCGAGCATCCAATGACCACTTTTTGGGTAATTCGAGGTCATTAGTGTAATTAGAGGTTGTTTTAGTGTAAATGTTGGAGCAGTTTTTTATAAAGGCCGTCTGTAGTTTCATTCGAGATTTTATAAAGAGGAAGGAGGGAAAAATTGTGTTTAGTAAATAATTAAAGATTTAAAGGTGCTGTTTTGTCCTGGGTGTGCAGTAAGAGTTGTAATAAGAGGTTTAGTATAGTATAGATTTAGTAATTAATGTTCAGTGTCTGGTCTGCAAGGTTTTAGAATACGGGATATATTAGAATTAGTTTTAAATAATATTATTGATTAGTTTTTTTTTTAAAAAACCCAAAGCCCAGAACACCAACTGAAATACACCGTAACTACTGTGAAAGCATGGTGAGGTTGGTACAATCTGGTTTTTGAGGATAACTTCTAGCTCTGTCCCTTCTGGACAGCTTGAAAATGGGGCTCGGCAGGTTGGTTCCATCTTTCAAGCATTGACAAGATTGGCTCTAAAAACAACACACCTCCAAAAAAAAACACAGTGCCAGTGGAATTAAGGGGACCGGATTGTGAGCGCCCTCGAGTGGGCCAAGTCTGAGTCCCTGACCTTAAATTACTGAATCATTCCACCGGCCCACCCCATTATAAAAATCAGGAGTGAAACTCAAAAAAACCACCTGCTGTAAAGGAAAGAAGAAACAAAAAAATATTGCAACAACATTCCCAGGGGGAGCAAAGGATTGATTAGAGACAAACAATATCCAAAAACCCTCTGATGGCTGAATAAAAGGAAAAAAAGGTGCAATACGGAGTTTTAAGTCAAGGAGAACTGGAGGGGAGGAAAACTGATATATTGATAGTACAATAGTATTACTAGTTTTTCAAAAATACTGTCCATGCTTACCTTGTTATAGTGAATGGTTGTTAAGGGCAAGAATGTGTAGTCAATTCTGGAATGGATTTTAGTTTTTAGATTTCAAGGTTATATAAATATTACTTTTAAGGTTTATTTAGGGATCTGTATTTTAGGGGTTATAAAATATGTATATAAAATATGTGTGTGTGTGTGGTGTAGGTGGGTGTGGTGTGTGATTAGTAGTATCGGGGGGGGGGGGGGGGGGTGGGGGGCGAGGTCCGGGACCCATCTGCCCCAACTGTTACCTGCTTACCTTGTTATATGAATGTTGTAAGGCAGAATGTGTAAGTCAATCTGGACTTGATTTGAGTTTAGATTTCAGGTTATATACTATTTAAGGTTGTCTTTAGGCTCTGTATTTTAGGGGTTTATACACTATGTCTATAAACTCTGTGTGTGTGTGTGTGTGTGCGCGTGTGTAGCTGGATGAGTATGATGTGATGGTGCGCGAGTTAGGGTTCGAGATGAAAGCTCAGCCTTCAGAGAAACTCAAAACTCCAGAGGAAATTGCTCGAGAGGAGAGAGAGAGACTGCACAAGCTGGAGGTAACGGCACACACACACACACACTCTCTCACACACACACACACTCACACTGGGTATTGGCAAGAACATCACCGATGCCATTATGTCACAGTACATTGTGATATGATACATATTGTGACCTATTGTGATGTTCCTCATGGTTCACAGAAAATCTGAAAACAGCTGAAATATAGGTTAGGGTGTACGGTCTGAGTCGTCTTCATCCATCACATCACACTGATAATTCTCTACAGGAGCAGAGATTGTAGTCTACATCCCATTTAAAATTTACAGCAACAAAGTGAGAGGAGCACACTCAACAGTTAAAAAAAAGTAAAAGGTCTAAAAAGAATTAAAAACAACACTGATATATGCAGAATAATAAATATACAACACCAGCATATATATATCCTCATGTAACTGTAACCTTACCAGGGTTCGAACCTATAGCCTGTCAGTGACAGAAAAACAAAACAAATATAAAAACACTAAACAAAGAGCCAAGACATAACACTGAACTGGGTGTGTGTTTGTGGGTGTGTGTTTGTGGGTGTGTGTTTGTGGGTGTGGGTGTGTGTTTTAGGCAGACAGACGAAGGAGGATGGAAGGAGAGCTGGAGGCCACGCCCACTCAGTCTCACCTATCAGCTGACGATCTGAACGATGGATTCATCCTCAACAACGACGATCGTAAAATTCTCTCCTACCAGGTACACAGACACTGTCTCTCTCTCTCTCTCTCTCTCTCTCTCTCTCTCACACACACACACACACACACACACACACACACACACACACACACACACACACACACACACACACGCTCTCTCACATTCACACTCGCACACACTAACACACACTCTCTCTCTCACACACACTCACACATTCTCTCTCACTCACAAACACTCTCACTCTCTCACTCACACTCTCTCACACACACACACACTCTCTCACACGCACACTCACACACTTTCTCACACTCACACACTTTCTCACACACACTCGCACTCACACACACTCACTCGCACTCTCTCTCACACACACACACACACACACACTGTCTCACACACACTCTCACCCTCACACACACACTCACCCTCTCTCCGACACACACACACACACTTTCACACACTCTCTCTCACCCACACTCACTCTCTCACACACACACACACACACACACACACACACACGTTACTATCCTTATGAGGACTTTCCACTGACATAATGATTACGTTAGCTAGTTAATACTAACCCTAACTTTCACCCTAGAAGTAACCTAAAACCAATATTTTGGCTCTTTTGATTTTTCAAATAAAGGTTTTTGTATAGAAGCAATTAAAGTGACGACTAGCAAAACGGTCCTCCAGGTGAAAAGAATCAGGTTTTCCTATGAGTGTGAGGACATTTGGTCCTATAGAATAGAGCTGGGTGATATGACATATAACACGACAGGCTTTTCTGTTTGTTGCTGCAGATTCGTGCAATTAAACCTCATGCTATAGTACTTGTCAAATAATTTGTTTATATAATGATTTATAAACGCTGTGTTCAGGATTTTATTTTACAGATCGTTTGGTTTGTTTGTGTTTTGTTGTTTTAGTTTTTCTGATATGAATATTGTATCTCCTGTGTTCCTGCCGTAGGATGGAAAGTGGAACATTGAGGGAGAGGAGGAGGAGGGTGAAGGTGAAGAAGATGCTGAGGAGGAAGATGAGGAGGAAGAAGAGAATGAAGGAGAGGGTGATGAGGATGATAACAATGATGATGAAGATGGTGACTCTGATCTGGAGGAGAGTGGAGCTGAGGAGGAGGAGGAGGATGAAGAGGGAGAGGCTGTAGCTGAAGTGAAGCGCACTGTAAGTGAGGAGGAAAGAAGAGCGATTCAGGACACAGCCCGATCTGAACTACCCTACACCTTCTCAGGTACAGTCCAGCTCCTACCAGCAGGGGGCGACACCGTGCTCTGTACGCACTGTTTAATAAACCAGGGTTATTTATTCTAGTCAGGTCAAGTCAGATTTATTTCTGTAGCACTTTTTACAGTGGAGCATTGTCTCAAAGCAGCTTTACAATTTTAGATTATCTCCTAATATCTACGTCCAATCCCAAATTGAGCAAGCCTAGGGCAACAGTGGAAAGAAAAACTCCCTAAGTCTTATGAGGAAGAAACTTTGGGAGGACCAAGACTCAAAAAGCTAAATGTAAGAATGATACTAATGCTGGTGTGATGATCTGGGAAGCCATCGACTATCACAGTCAGCCACCCCTAGTAGTGATATGAGGGACACTAACAGATCAGCAGGACATCCTGTGTTGCCTCTCATGGCAGAGCTTCTAACTGGCATTTTCACCGGGATAATGCTCACCCGCACATCAAGAGTTTAACAGCAATGTCTCCGCCAGATTGGTACACACTTCTTCTGCCGGGTTGCCAGATTTGTCTGGGAGTGGGTGGGTGTGTGTGTGTGTGTGTGTGTCTGTCTGTCTGTCTGTCTGAGTGTGGTGTTTTTTTGTCAGTGTCCTGCTGTGTGTGTGTGTGTGTGTCTCTCTCTTTGTATATGTTTCTGTATGTGTGGTAATGTTAATAAAATGTTTTAGTATCCTGCAGTGTATTTATTAAATGTGTGTGTGCGTGTGTGCGTGTTACAGCTCCTGAGTGTTATGCTGATCTGAAGGCCTTGCTGCAGGGTCACTCAGCAGATGAGCAGCGCCTCATAGTGGAGAGAACCAAGAAGTGCAACCACCCGAGTCTGGCTGTGGGAAATAAAGCCAAACTACAGGTGACCTTTAACCTCTGCTCACCTGCCGTAACACCTGATTAACACACATCTCTGTACCGATTCCTTATGAAGATCCAGACCAATCAGGAGGTGTGGGCGGAGCTAACAGCTGTACGTTTTACCTTTTATAGAACATGTTTGAGTTCCTGTTGGAGTACGTAGGTGAACTGGCTACCCAGAATCCTCCACAACTCCGCACGATCGACACACTCCTCCCGTAAGAGTAGAGGACACACACACACACACACACACACACACACGTACATTCTCACTGTGCGCATGAGTGTGCATGAGTACCTGTATGTCTCTCTTAGGCAGGTGTACTCTCTGGCCCAGCTCTTCCCTGATGCAGCCTGTAAGGTCGTACAGTCCCTTCTCACTGACGGCGCTCACACCATGGACCAGAGCATAGAGGTCAAAGGTCGGGCTCCATTCCCAGGCTTGGACATGGTACACACACACACACACACACCCAGAGCTGTACTAATGACTGCAGATCATTATTCTAACACTCGTAATCACGTTGCTGCTGTTTAACCATAGGAATCAGTTGTAATTATGGGCTCTGTCCCAAATCCAGAGCAGAGTGATAAAGGATTTGGGATGCTCCCTTACATGGCTTTGCTCATTACTGATTTGTATAAACACACTGTAACAACACACCTACATATAACAGGTAATATAGATACAGTAACGTGTGTGTGTGTGTGTGTGTGTAGTTGATCTATATGAAGATCATCACTCTACTGTTTCCTGTATCTGATTTCCGTCATCCAGTAACAACTCCGGCCTTCCTCTACCTAAGCCAGGCTCTAACCAAGGTACCTGTCTTTTTTGTGCGTATGTTTCTCTGGGGGTGTTTGTTTGTTTGTTTCTGTGTGTACATGTTAATAAAATGTTTTAGTTAGTACCCTGCAATGTGTTTATTAAGTGTGTGCGTCTTTGTTTGCGTGTTTTATCCTGCAGTGTGTGTATCTCTGTCTCTGGCAGTGTGTGTTTCTGTGTGTGTGGTGTTTTTAGTCAGTATCCTGCAGTGTGCTTATTAAGTGTGTATCTCTCTCTCTTTCTCTGTGTCAGTGTGTGGTTGTTTCTTTAGAGAGTGTGTGTGCAGGACTGATGTTGTGTTGTGTAGCAGTGGAGTTTGTTTCTCTCTCTCAGCGCTTCATCCCTGAACTCATCAACTTCCTGCTGGGACTCCTGCACCTCGCTGTACCCTCACACACCTCTACAGGTAACACACACTCATACAGACATTACTACAGGTAACAAACGCACAGACTGAGTGTGTTTACATGCACTTAATAATCTGATCACAGTCAGATTTCTGAGAGGTATCTGTGATGGTGAAGTCTGTTAGAGTGTGTGAATGGAGATGCACGTGCAGTAGGGGAGTGTATGGAAGCAGAACCTGATACAGCACTCATGTTGGTTTCAGTGTTGTAAGATGGGGCTTAAAGATCACAACTCAAAAGTTCTTCCATATGGAAAGAGCTCCGCTCCAGCTATCAGAACCAGAACCTTTATTCCACTATTCCTTCCCAAACCAAACTGTAATGCATCTCTCCAGAGTCTAATGGTAGTGCTTTACACCAGCTGTTGCTTATATTTATTATTTTTAATAATAATAATGATGATGATGATGGTTTATGGAGTTTGATGATTGATCACTGTTACTGTGTGTGTGTGTGTGTGTGTGTGCGTGTAGATTACAGGCCGGTTCCTCCATTCAGATGGCACAGTAAGAACAGTGAGCTGTTATTGGTTTCTCATAGTGAAGCTTCTCATAGCTGGAACAGGAAGCACCTCCCACTCACATCTGTACTCAGTGTTCCAGCACACACACCACAGGAGAGAGATCACTACAGGTACACACATACAGAGCACTCTGTCTCTGTAATGCTCGGTTGGTGTTCTTCCTGCTCCACCTCGAAGTGTTAGATTTCAGTTGTGTTTTCACTGCTACTTAGTCACCAGTCTCTTTCTATGTAGAACAGCAAGGTGAAGTGTTGCTGCCACATAGAATAAAAAATAAATCCTTCTGCATGTTGTAATTATGAGGAAATATCTAACGGACTGAGTTATTCAGACACTGCGTTATTCCTAACAGAGAATTTTGAACAGCACCAATGTTGCCAGGTTTCCGACCAAGTTCTGTGGAAGTCTGTATATTAATTGAATTTAATATGTTTAAAAAATTCTGTAACTCATAATTTTGTTTTCCTTTTAACTCTAAATACGTTGAACAAAACCAAATGACCAACAAAAAATATGGCACGTATAAAAGAAAATGAAAGTATGGGCTTTTCATACTAACTGGTCATCCATTTATATCAGTGATAGCTCACTGGGTCTTTGACAGGCCATCTCAATTAATGTGTGTCAAAAACAACCCTGTCTCTTGTCCTCCTTGTCTCCTCATCACTTGTGGTGCGTTTTTGGGAGCGTATCTGGCAACCTGGAGCTGTATTGGATAATACCATTGTTTATACGTGCCATATGCTGTACTGTTTGTGTGTCCATAGGTTATCATGTATAAGTGTAGATTTGGTTAATCCTAAGTGTGTTGCTGGTTGTGTTGTAGGTTATCTGCGCTGTTTGTGTGTTTGGATTTGGTGAAGAGATGTGCACAACTTTATCAACAACTTCCTGCTTACCATCACATCTTCCAGCCAATCAGAATCCTCCTGACTAAGCATCTTCCTGTTACACGTTACCCATCAGCACTGCAGGTCAGTTACATCCTGAATAATGTGCGCGCACACACACACACACACACCCCCACACCAGATAATTACACATAAATAGGCTGTATACATACGTGTGTGTGTGTGTGTGTGTATAGGAGCTGCACAGAGAAATCCTGGAGCTTGTTCCAGACTCCGTGACCCAGCATGCACCTCTGGTGTTTGATAAGAAGAAGCCCATCCCACTGAAACTGCTCGAACCCAAAATAGTGCAAGTGTGAGTACAGATACACAAATACGTACACAAACAGGAGGTCTGTTCTGTCCACTGCCGTTAGGGGGCGCTATGGACCCAGAATCTGAGACTCCATCACAGGTACTTCATGTTATCGCAAATAATCACAGAGTAAGAATGTGATTGGCTGCAGCAGGACCGCCTCTGATTGGTCAATTACTCATTTAAACTGATACAGAGACTCGGCCGCTCCATTTATTAATCACTACTTTCTCTCTGTCTTTCCCTCTCTCTCTCTCTCTCTCTCTCTCTCTCTAACACACACACACACACACACACACACACACACACACACACACACAGAGTTAAATGGTGTGTGTTACTGTTGCTGCAGGTTGGATTATGGTAAGAAGAGAGGAAACACAGCAGAGGAGAAAGAGAGGGAGAGACTCAAACACAAATATAAGAAAGAGTTTAAAGGAGCTCTCAGAGAAATCAGGAAAGACTCTCGCTTCCTCTCTCACATCAAGCTCTCCGACACACTGCACAGGTAAGAGATCACACACTCCACACACCCTGCATGTTTTAGAGCCATGGTTCCCATCCTGGGGTCTGCTCGGTCCATAAGAGCCCTGTTACTCTGATTTGGGTTCTGCTGCTCCGTTAAATGTGTGCTTTCGCCATGTCTTTTAATCTTACTGGGTTTTAATCTGTTAGGTAAAGTTTCGGTTAACATTTATAAAACCAACTGACTCAGTGTGATTAGAACTTTTAGCAATGAGTCTGTCCCTGCTGTTACTCTGTCTGTATAAGGAGTTACAGGTATGAATAACAGCTGTACTCATACCTGTCCGTTATTGTTCCGATAAGCTTATTATTAAAGGTTATTATTAAGGAAATTAATGTCATATTTAACCTTATCAGGTACATTAGCTGTTGTAGTACAGCAGTTATGACACATGTAACAGCGCCACCTCTGGTACAGAAAGCTTTATTAAACACATGCAGTGTCAGTGTGAGCAGACTGAATGCTGAGCTCCATATAAGCAGTGAGATGATGACGATGATGAGGATGATAATAGTGAGCAGTCGTTATCACTCGGGTGACAGCTCGAGAACCGTGTGTGGACTGTTAAAGATAAGTTTCTATTTGAGCCGATGCCACACAGGGGGGAGAAACAAGCTCAATTAGATGTACTGTATCTTTGTAACACAGCCCCCGGAGTAAAATGGTGGGAGGGGTTTAGCTCTTAATTTGAGTCTGGATTTCTGAAAGTGTGTGTGTGTGTGTGTGTGTGGGGTGTGTGTGTGTGTGTTGTGTGTGTGTGTGTGTGTGTTCAGGGATACGAGAGGAAGAGGAAGGTGAAAGAGCTGTACGGCAGTTTGGCCACTCAGGAGGGAGAATGGAAAGCCCTGAAGAAGAGGAAGAGGAAGTGATGTCACATTCACAGCAGAGTGAGATGAACTGAGATAGGAGTTTGTTTTTATGTCCTGTAACACAAACCTGTTTATACGAGTACATATAAATACAGAACCAGCCCTGTATGTGTGTCAGTGTGTTATGTGATACAAAATAATGCATTACAGTAATTTATTTTTTTTACACATTACAGATGCAATTATTTACTTACCGTATTTTCTGGGCTATAAGGCGCAATATCAACGATCGGCTGCTAATGGATCTATTTTCATACATAAAGCACACCGTGTTATAAGACGCATTAAATGAAACAAAACTCTTAAGTTCCGTCGGAAGCTCAGTTTGGTCTTTACCTGGTGCAGGGCATCTTCTTGCTTCCTCCACTTCCGTGTCATTGATTCGTTAATGTTGAATTCTCTCACAGCTGCTCTATGTCCATGTTGTACTGCGTGACTGATAGCGCTGAGTTTGAAATCCGCTTCGAAAATAAATGAATGAATGCACGTACCCTAATGCTGAAGCACATATCGTATTACTCAGCGATGTTTCCTGACTACGGTGGCCATGAGCTTCGTAACCTACCAAGACCGTGCTAAAACATTTTGACAGATTTTTATGAAGCGCCGTTGTACCATCCACAATCGCGTTCTATGAGGTCAGAAAGCACAACCAGAATTAATTCATACAGCTTTCCACTATTTCTATGTTCGCACTGCATATGTCTAATAGGTTGTCTCGGCACTGTCGATTTTTGAGAAAATTAAAGGATTTTAATTGCGCCTTATGGTCCGAAAAATAGGTTGTGTGTGTGTGTTGTGTGTGTGTGTGTGTGTTGGTTCGTGTGGTGTGTGTGCGTGTGTGTGTGTGTGCGTGTGGTTGTGATGTGTTGTGCGGGCGTGTGTGTGTGTGTGTGGTGTGTATATATATATAATTGGTGTGTGTGTGTGTGTGCATGTATACACTCTGCAATGCTCAAAAAAATAAAGGGAACACTCAAATAACACATCCTAGATCTGAATGAATGAAATATTCTCATTGAATACTTTGTTCTGTACAAAGTTGAATGTGCTGACAACAAAATCACACAAAAATCATCAATGGAAATCAAAATTATTTACCAATGGAGGCCTTGATTTGGAGTCACACACACAATTAAAGTGGAAAAACACACTACAGGCTGATCCAACTTTGATGTAATGTCCTTAAACCAAGTCAAAATGAGGCTCAGTATTGTGTGTGGCCTCCACGTGCCTGTATGACCTCCCTACAACGCCTGGGCATGCTCCTGATGAGGTGGTGGATTAGGTAAACCTAATGCACGTCTTTGGATTGTGGGAGGATTTAGTGCTTAAAATTAATCAGATTTGTAACTACCTCAGAAAAACTTGAAAACTGCCACAAACAAACAACGATTTGAAATTGAAGAAGAAAGTTTTTTCTTATATAAAGCATTTAAAGGATTATGGGCTATATCACTAACTAGTACAGATTAATAGGGGTTTTAGGAAGTAACTTAATAACAGGAGTAACTTTAGGGAATAATGTGTAATAATCTCCATTCCAATCTGATAGCAATTAGTAATGGAATACTTTTTTGAGTAATTTCTCCAACAATGCTCTTCAATTACACCTACTGGAGAACCCAGCATGGTGGAAAAATCCTAATTAATGTCCAGGGGTCAGGTTTATCAGGCCCTGGGTTTTGTATCAGTTTTTATTCAGTGCTTAGGGATATTATCTCTCATACTTCTTATTTGCAGTTCTTCTTCCACACATTTCTGTGATGAATCCAGGCTGAACCGTTTAACTTACAGACCCGGTTCAAACACCGTTACGTAGATAATCACACTCTGGTGTGCTGTGTGTTTTGGGGTCGATCCGATTTATCGTTTTTAATAGATTTGAGTTTAAAATTGGAAAATCTCCCATAGTAATTGCAATGATGGAATGTTCAGATTCAAATTATAACTGACATTTTTTATTTTAACTGAACTTGATGTCACCACAGAGCACTCAGTGTGTGTGAGACTCAGTGACCTGTTAGATCTTCTACTGCATAAACACACACACGAGGCCAAAAGTATTGGGACACAAGCCATATTCTTTCCGTTAGCCACATTTCAAGCCCTGTTGTAGTTCTTTCAGGGAATACAGATCTATTTCATTATCTAATCTCAGATTGTACAGAAACAGTATCAACCTAATCTTACACACACACACACACACACACACACACACACACACACATTGAGGTGCACTCACTTCTAACTTTATTAGGACATAAGGAGCAGGTACTGGGGTACATGAGGGGTATGGAGGGGTACAGAAGGGTCTACATGAGGGGACCATACAGGAGATGATCAGATGGGTAGATAAGGGAGTGGTGAAGGGATTACAGGTGATTTGTTTTTTTTTTTTTTTTTTTTTTTTTTGTGGCATTCATCACCGGCATGTGATTGGTCAGGATGTAGATCAGGTTGATGTCTCGACAGCTGAAGAAGCTGCAGCAGTTTCTACAGAACAAAGAAAAACATCATCATAAATAAATTAGAACAGCTGCAGCACCTCCTTTAATATAGACTAAAGCAGGGAATTCTGGGTAACAGAGGGCAGTTTTTGTTGTAGTGGCACTTGGTACTGCTGGAGGAATTATAATAAAAACAGGACTGTGCTCTGGCTGACCTTTGAAGCTCTCAGTGATTGAAATCCCAAGTCGTCTCTCCTCTCCTTCCAGCAGCTTCCTGTAGGTAGCGATCTCTGCGTCCAGCTTCAGTTTAATGTTGAGCAGCTCCTGGTAGTCGGACAGGTACCTGCTCATCTCCAGCTTGGTTTCACAGAGCTGGTTCTCCAGCTGAGCGATGACGCTCTCCAGGTTAGCCACTCTATCCAGATGTGCTAGCTCCATGTCATCCAGCTGCTGATCCAGCGCCGCGTTTTTGGCTCTCAGAGCGTCGATCTGGTTCTGCAGATCGGACACTTGAGTGTTCAGCGTGCTGATCTCCTGCTTCATGCTCTTCATCTGGCTCTCCTGCTTCACCGCCGACTGCTTCAGTGTATCGAACTTCCCCTTGTACCATTTCTCTGCCTCCTGAACGTTCTGGGCCGCCACGGCCTCGATCTCGGCCCGGGTCTTACGCAGGTGGGCGGCTAAATCTGGCCGGTCCGAGTCGAGCTCCACCGTCATCTTGGACTCCTCGATCTGCTTCATCAGCTCTGCCACTTCCTCAGCGTGCAGCTTCTTCAGAAACTCGATCTCAGCCACCAGCTGCTCCACCTCCTTCTCCAGATTGGCCTTCTGCAATGTGGCGTTATCCACGTCCTCCCGGAACTCCCTCAGGATCATCTCCGCCTCCTCTACAGGTCACAGATCACATTCGTTAACTTATTAATGCTGCTGAGGCAATCAAACCTGCAGCCACATCACCATCAATAAGTCAAAGTCAGATTTATCGCTATAGCGCTTTTGACAATGTAGCCTTGTCTCAAAGCAGCTTTATAGTTTTAGATTATGTTCTAATATCTAGGGCCAATCCCAGAAAATCCCACAAAATCCCTAAATGTCATAAGGAAGAAACCTTGGGAGGACCAAGACTCCAAAAGAAACCTTCCTGGGGTGGCGTAGTTGATAAATTAACAAAACAGAACGAGAACGATTTCTTTATTTCAGTCTAATTAACATGTAGTTTGATTTAATTTCAGTTATTGGAAATCTTTCCTCTGCAGTTGAGGATTAAGTTCATCCTAACTGATTAGTTATTAACTGATTAGCTTTGATTTTAGTTCTCTCTGAACCAGAACATGTCCTTTTAAAATCTGTACACTCTCAACTGGAAAGATTATGACACCTTTTACCTTCCATAACCTGAGGTTTAAAGATAAAACCAGGTGATGGAATCCAGACTGGACTGAGACCTGTCTATAGATTTAGGACTATAGCAGTGCAGCATGGGAGTTTATATAAAAGTGACTGGTTATAAATAACACAATTTTTTTATTGATAATGTTGATTGGCTATTGATTCCTCTAAGTGCAGGATTTGATCTCATTCATGAAGCTCTAAATCCTGACCCTGCTTAAAGTTTCCTGAGCTGTTGATTTGGGACACGACCTCTCCATTATTTATTACATAATGATTGTTTATATTTGTCAGATCACATGTTAATTTATCATTGTTTTTTTCTATCATAATAATAAGTAATTTAACTTTACCTTCAGATGTTTGGACTCACCTTTCAGCAGAAGCTCCTCCTCCAGTTTGGCCCTCCATAGCTCCACCTCCTCCTCTAGGTATCCTCTCTCGATATCGGCTGTGCCCTTGTCTGCCGTTAGCGCCGCGATCAGCTCCTTCAGTTCTTTAAATTTGGCCTCGTAGTCCTGGGCTAGTCCTCCTGGTCCGGCCTGGTATCGGCCCTGCAGGGTCTGTAGCTCGTCCCTGAGTGCCCCATTCCGCTGCTCCAGAGCCTGGACCTTCTCGATGTAGCTGGCGAAGCGAGCGTTCAGCACCTGCATCTCCTCCTTCTCGTTAGCGTGGTGCTGATGGAGCTCCGTGCCGATCTCCACTGCGCCGCTCTGTAACCCGCGGCTCAGGGACGAGGACGTCCTGCAGCGGGACGGGGACGGAGACTGCGTTCTGGTCCTGGTGGAACCGCAGACCGTCAGGGTCTTCTGGGAATAGGAACTCCCTCTCATGGTGGATGAAGTTTGTTTTATGAAGTTTGAGCGGGTGAATGTTAGCACCGGAGGAAGCCTTAGTGCTTTTATAGAGCACTGAAGAATGTGACATGACTTTCTGAAAGTCTCACGCTCTGCTGATATGCTGCAAATCCGGACGATGACGATCATCCAAAAGCTCTCATTAGCAGAGCTAGCACTGAAGATCATCACACCCGTGTGCTACATAGCAGCGTTAGCATGTGCCTGGCTAAGTTTAGCTCTTTACTCACTGATGGAGGTGAGGAGAAACAGAGGGAGAGAGAAATAAGGACATGTTTACAGTACAGTACTGGTTTAGTACAGATCTGTACCAGCAGCCTCCAGAAATAATAAACCTGATACTAAAGGTGAGAATCCATTATGATTCGGAGTTCTGTGATGTGATCTTTTTTCTATACAGGAGTTTTTTTTTCCTCCCAGTGATTCCATGATTTTGGTTTTGATCTGGTTGTAGATTTTGGGGATCTCTGTGCCGGCCTTACACCAAACCACTTTAAGAGATTTCACCCTTACACATACATTTATGATGTGGAATAAAATCAAGTCTAACTAGAGATCGATCGTTTGGTGTAAGGTGGATCAGGATCGCTGTCTGAAGTCAGGCTTTTTCTTGTCCTGATTTTACATTCCAATAAAATTGACTGTGTTTAATATTATTATAAGTATTAACTCTGTTTTTTCTTTCTTTCTTTTCTTTTCTCTTTAGCTTTCTTTCTTTCTTTCTGTCTTTCTTTCTTTCTTTTTATTTCTTTCCTCCTTTCTTGTCTCTTTAGACTTCATTGCTTTCTTTCTTTCTCTTTTTGCCTTTCTATCTTTTTTAAATTGACTGTGCTTAATATTATCATAAGTCTTAAGTCTCATCTCATGCTAACAGAGAGGTGCACATTGTGTATAACCAATAGGTGGCGCTCTCTCTGTTCCATCTGGGTGTGGATGTTAGAGGTAAAGGTGATTTTTACAGGTCAGTAGGTTTTAGATCTACAGGGATCTGACCAGATAATGGAAACGGTTGAAAAACTAACATTTATTTCTAAAATTACTGTTTTATAGATTCCGTATAAATTCCATATAAATTACTGCACCCCAAAGTGTGAGACCAAAAAGATCAAATTTAAAAACTGAAGTAAGATATTAAATGAAATCTTGCAGATAAAATAATGAAATGTGAAATGTGTTTCCATTTGATCCTGCTACAGGAGGTAAGAAGCCACTTCATTTATTTTACAGCCTGTGTGTATTTTACAGATGATGCTGTTTTAATTTACTGATTGATTATTTTTAGGGGTGTTTTTATAAATATTTGATAGTAATAATCTCTAAAGGAATGGAGTTTCTGTTTTGTAAATGGTGACCATGTAAGATCTGCAGCTTTTATAAAACCAGAGTCTGGAGCTAATAACTCTTT
>JAJAGP010005619.1:0-31012 GCA_025084515.1 Ancistrus triradiatus
TTTCTGCATCCCTGTCTGTCTGGGCTTTCTCTGTGTATGCAGTATTAGGAATGTATGATACGATCCTAATAGCTTTGCTGGACGGACAGCTGCCTGTAAAGTGTGGCAGTATTTGCGTGCATGCTCTTCCACGTGACCGTGTGATGTGTTACATGCGTATTTATGTGTGAGCCACACTCTCAGTTAAATGCCAGAATAGTTGTTGACAATGCCCGGGGTTAAGATGGTTGCAAACACTGAATTCTGGCTGTCACAACTTTTCCTTGCACAGTGGTTAAATATGCAGCTGAATTTAGCTCTTGCCTGAAGCATCAGTCTGCCTTTCTCCTACACTCCCTCAGCCCACAAGAGGCAACCATGGTACCTTACTGTGCCAAGCTGGCATTGTGTCGAGTAAGCTAGGCAAAGTGAGCTCCTTGTCAGGTTGTAGGTGGGCACGTGTCAGATTCCCTTCTCACACTTAGCACTTACTTTGATATTGGCCCATACTCCCTTGCAACCATACAAAGCAATCAAAGAATATTTCCTTTCCATGTTTTGTTTTATATTTTCTCACTTATTGTTTGTCTTTGGGAACATATTCCTGTGTTCTCTCTCAAACATCCCTACGTCCTACTCACCGAGCCAAGTATTCGGTATTCTCCACTAGTTCCTTCTCAATCCTGGTGCTCATAATACCTGGGAAAAGTCCTGTTCTAGTACATTTGTCTTGCTTTATCTGCAGTCTGTGAAAGCATGTGTTAGAATAAATGACCTACCTAGTAAATTATGTATAAAGTGGGGAGAGAGACCATGAATGAAAATGCATTTTTCTCAGCATTTTAGTGAAAATGAATCATTAAAGACATGCATATCAGAATGTTAGTATTTGGCATGTTCCCCCTTTTGCTGTGTGCTCCAGCTGGCATGGACCCCATAAGTACGTTCAATGTTTGATTATTCCTGTTTCCCCAGCATGATTTCTCAGTATTTCAAAGAGCATCTTGTGATGTCAGCACTCCTTGATCTTCTTTGGCATTCAAGAAGCTGTTGCACAGCTTTGACCTGTTTTAGGTCATTTGTACTTGTAATGAAAAACGTTGCATTAAATTTGAGACAAATGCAAAACAGAAGCATTTTCACTAGTGGTCTCAGACTTTCAGCTCTCAATGTATTCGGTAATGTTAAAGTCAAATGTATTTATATATTTTAACGAAGGAGCATTGTCTCAAAGCAGCTTTATGAATATCTAGCCCAAATCCCTAACTGAGTAAGCCTAGGGCGACAGTGGCAAGGAAAAACTCCTTAAATGTTATAAGGAAGAAACTGTAGGAGGACCATGACTCAAAATAGGACTAATGATAACAATAGTATTCCTATATATTCAAATAAAATATTGACTAAAATAACCTTGAGAATATGCAAATTATTCAGTCCAGTAATCAGTCACTGTACGCTGGATCTCATGTCCTCAGTGAGAAATTTTTGTTGGCATGGAAGTCAAAAGGAGGAAGAGAGGTGAAGTTATTTGATTTCAATTCCCTTTTTAATGTAGTGATCAAGGAGGCCAATACTACTTCCTGCTCTGCGTTCTTAGAACATTTGCAGAGGTTCATAAAAATCACCAAAGAGCTCTGCTGATTTCTGATTTCTCCAAGGGCATAGTCCAGGCACCTCAGAGTCCACATTCTCATCTGAAGGATTTGTCTCCATATTCTCTCTAGTTTTACACTATAGAAATAAATTCTGAAAACTTGTTTATTATATTTGAGTTTCTATTTTCTCACATTAACAAGAACAGCATCAAGCTTGCCTGTTTCTGATGCTGCCCAATGCTTAAAATCTCTGTGGTGAGATTATATGCTCTTTCCTTACTTACAGTATCTAGATGGAGCACAGAACCTATTACAGAACCGACCACTAGATGTCGCATGTGTAACACTACAACATGCCTGAACTGTTGGTTTAGAACTGAGGCTGGCTCTCTTCACATGACTGCACCTCAGTAGCGCCGGTCAACGAACAGCTCAGTAAATTATTTTTTAAAATAAAATCTTCATTAATAAAATACAATAAATTCGATTCACAGCTCATATCGTATCGAAACCCTCGTATAGAAAAAAATGAATGAATGTGTCCTGATACCCCTAGCAGAAAATGAATGTGTCCTGATACCCCTAGCAGACACAGGGAGGACATGCAGACTCCACACAGATAGGACCCAGGTCACTACACCGGGATTAAGCTCAGAACCTTGCTGTGAGGTGACAGTGATTGTTCATTTTTTGGATTTAGAAATCACTAAGGCGTCAACAAAAAAAAAAATTCAGGCTAAATGTGACACGACTCGGGCAGCATGGTGGCAAAGTGGTTAGTGGAGTCACCTCACACCTCCAGAAGCCCAGGTTTTAGTCCTGGCTGGGCCTCTGCCTCTGGAGTTTGCATGTCTACATGGGTTCTCTCTGGGTACTCATTATCATTACACATTCCAAAGACATGCACTCAGTCATTTGGCATCCCAGTGTGAGTGAGAGACTGTGTGTATCTGCCCTGTGGTGGACTAGTGCCCTGTCTAAGGTTGGTCCCACCTCGCACCCTTTCTACAAAAGGGGGTGCTGCAGAAAAAATTTGGGAACCTTTGACATTCTGTGTGCAATCTTATACGGTTTATTAGTACTAAGCTAGCTGACATGTTGTTATGGGATGGCAAAAGACTAGTGTTTTTTCCATATTCATATATTTTTGTAGATCCTGGTGATTTTAATGAGGGTAAAGATTTTTATAGTCTGTGTTAAGATGCCCAGGTGGCACAGCAGTTTTTGTGTATCCCACCACTGCAGAGGCCCATGTGGAAATCTCTGTGAAATCTCAGTGACCTGTCCAGTGTTGCACAGAAACAGTTAGCAGAATGAGGGATCATTTCCCTGCCAATGCAACATCTACATCTGTTGGTCATTGGAGGCAAGGTGGATGGACATGGTGAGTGTAGTCTTTCCTTGTGTGGAATCATTCTCACCATAGACCTTCACTGCCTGCCAATGAAAAAGAAGCAGTTAACATCTGCAAGACTGGGGAATTGGGCAGATCAAATGGGAGATAAAAAACAACTGCAGAGATCCCCAGGTTGACTCTTTCTGGACCCCTACATAGTTTGCATGTTCTCCCCATACCATGTGGATTTTCTTGCATTAAGTAAATTAGTCTCGCTAAAGTGTCCCAGTATGTGTGTGCATATGCCTTCCGATGGACTGGCACCCTGTCTTCAGTTGGTTCCTTCCTTGCACCCTGTGAGATGGATGGAGAGAGATAGATAGATAGATAGTTGACAGTAACATGACTTTTGTATGTATCCATGCTTACTTATGTTTTTTAATGGTTTTGAAGACAGGAAGTATTGTTTTAGATAGTAATCCATTTAGAAACTGGACTGGCCCCATTTATTCAAACAATGCCTTTTGTCTTCATCTTCTTTCAGGCATCTCTCCAGTGTTTTTATTCTTCTAAGGAGTCTCAAGTGCAATGAGAGATGAAACAAAAAGCAAAGGATAAGAGGGAGAAAAGCTGAGAGAAAAGAACAAGGAGGCGGAAGAAGGGCGGTGGCCCCAGCTTGTGCTCCTGTCTCGACCACGGGTATTCTTGGGTTGATAATACAGATGTCGATGTTATTGCTTGAGAATACGCGTAGCTGAGTGGAGGCCAGCTTCATCTGATGCCATCGCTGGAATAATTAAAGAAAGAAGAGGAAATGAACGAGGTTAAAGCACAAGAGTCTTTATCTTCTGTTTCAAGGGTGAGTTCCAGTTGTAGCAGGACACTTTTTTTTTTTTTTTTTTTTTTTTTTTCCCCCTTTTCCCATCTCTTTCTTTGTTACTTTCTTTCTTTCACAGGCGATTGGTTTAAGACTACACAGGATGCCTGGCTTTCTTTCAGTTGTATAATTTTGTACAGTAATGTTTACCAAAGTATCTACATCTGGTGGAATTCAATGTGTTAGCGAATCAAATCATCAGATATCTCACTGCAACATAACGCTGTTTGTTCATTAAACTCAAACTCCTCCTGGTGAACAAAGTAGTATGCAACACCTGCTTTGAAGCCCCAGGCACAGACCTAATAGACACGCATTAAAGTCTGTCTCTGGGAGTCTATACAGTGAACATGTATGTATTAAAAAAGACAGGACGAAAGACAAATGGCTTTGAACATGTCATTTTGCGCCACTCTTATATGCAGAAAAATTAAAATGTTCATTGGATGGTGCACTTTTTGTGTGTATTACTGTGAGGCACACCTGCTGTAATGATGATTGGCCGACCTTTCAAACTAAATCAGGAACATGGCTGACTTT
This sequence comes from Ancistrus triradiatus, assembly GCA_025084515.1. Taxonomy (NCBI): domain Eukaryota; kingdom Metazoa; phylum Chordata; class Actinopteri; order Siluriformes; family Loricariidae; genus Ancistrus; species Ancistrus triradiatus. The sequence goes on from JAJAGP010005619.1 coordinate 4,328, forward strand.
GTGAACTTGACTTTGAATGAAAAGACTTCATTTGTATTAGGTAAAGCAGCTAACTACAGCTCAACTTGTAATACAATTAGGCGCAATGAAGAGGGCGCTCTGTCAGCCATAGTCTCCCTCTGCAGTTCACTCCACAGCACTTCCGAGTCTCGCTCTGTTCAGTATGCCTGGTGGTGCTTAATTTGTAAAACATGAGGTAAGGGAACGCAGAGTGTGGTGTGAGCCAGCAAATGGGTAGAGGGTGAAAATGTCCTGAAACATATAGTCAAGTCAAGTCAAGTCAGATTTATTTATATAGCGCTTTTTACAATGGAGCATTGTCTCAAAGCAACTTTACAAGTTTAGATTATCTCCTAATAACTACGTCCAATCCCAAATTGAGCAAGCCTAGGGCGACAGTGGCAAGGAAAAACTCCCTAGTTCTAGGAAGAAACCTTGGGAGGACCAAGACTCAAAAAGGGACCCCAACCTCCTTGGGCGGCGTAGATGATAAATCTAAGAGGCGAAACTAAAGTCATGGAGTTCAAAGTTAGAATAAAATGTGAAGTATGCACATCGACATTAAGTGGCCCGGTTTATGATGGGGCTGGAGCTGATGACGGCGGCAGCTTGAGTGGAGCTCCAGCAGATGAACATCATGTGTGGGGCTGGAACTGCCGGAACACAGCTCGGAGAGAAAAACAGAAAATGTAATTAGTTATTGATTAAGAGCACAGTGTCTATTAACAATCACTGATGCCATGTCAATCACTGATGCCAAGTGTAGCAGGAGACCCTGGCAGCATTAGCTATAGCAGCATAGCTAGATAGAGGAGAACTGGTAGGAAACACAGCCAAGAGGGATCACATGAGACATATAGACACAACAGTGCTCTAAATGCTCCACCTAATACAGTAGCCTTCAAAATAGAAAATGTATATAAATGAAAGACTTATTCACCTTGTCTAACTTTTTCCGCCATTTCCAAACTTAGACGTTCACTACTACTCCTGACAAGTGAGTGCCGAGCTAATTTTTCCCACAAGGAATCCTGTAAATTGAATTACTCTCTTGCAGACCCCCAGAAAATCCACACTGTATAAGGCATTATATGCAATAGAAGTGTATTACTACGTTATATGCAATTGGAATAGGACTGTAGTTACCATCAAAGAAAATGAGCCGTTTGGGTTTTTGGAAAGGAGATTACACACACAATTATCCTTCATTTAAAATGAGTAAAATTAAAATGAGAAGTACCAGATCTTGTTCTGGCAGAGTCCAGCTCCGATTAAGCACTGGCATCTTCACTCTGTCGGTTATCATCACTGCTCCATGTTCCTGCTCGCCTTACCTAGCTTTTACTCAGGTTTGCCTACGTCCTGGTTCTATCCTTTCTATCCCTTTTTGTCCTACTGTTTATTAGTTTCCTTGTTTCCTTAGATTCTGCATATTGTGTTATTGGTTAACTATTAGTGTTAGCTGTTTGTATGCCTATATTAGTGAATGTGTATACAGTGGTACCTTGAAACTCGTCGAATTCGGTTCTCGATGAATTTTGAGGAGAAAAATTTGCTTGTTCTCATCGGGTGCTCGGTACTTGGCGCACCTTTACCTTCTATGAACTTATTCTAAGTTGCACAACTCGTTTCAGCTGACACATCGGATCATGATTCAGTATACAGGGATTCAGATTCACAATAGCTCTTGCTCAGTGATGATCTCCGCTGTCTCTATTGTGTTTCTCTTTGTTTTTACACCTACAGTACTGTATTCTTGGTGCAAATAAGTCGCCATGGGTCTTAAAATGGTTAATACGATGAGAGCCGTATGATACTCTGACACATTTGCTGGGCTTTCAGGCTGAGCATTTAGTATTAGCAGCAAGCGATCTGAGTTTACCAATAGAGTAAGTGTTTTGCTTTTACTTTGCACTTTCAATCCATTAATATGAAATAAGCTTTGTGTTAATGATCTGCCGAATACTCGTTAAACTCATCAGTTCATGATACATTTAGCTTATGATGGATTTGTTGGAACATATCCCCTTCGTAAATCAGGGAGCACCTGCACAATACAGCTCCATTAATGTATGTAATGCCTTATGCAGTGTGGATTCTCAGGGGTCTGGAACGTGTGACTTCTGGACTGAATTAACTACAAGAACCGAGGTACCACTGTATTCTCTTATATAGTGCTGTGTGTGTTATGTGCAAGTTGTTTCAAGTTGTTTGTGTGTGTATGTGTGTCATTTTTCTGTGCATGCTTGGGTGTGTGAGTATAGGATGTTTATTCTTAGTCTGCTGTCTATATCACAATGTACCATTGTTTAAATAAATCTATCACACTTTTACCTCCGCCTCTGTCTCTTCTCTGTCTTCGCTGGAGTGCAAGCATGACAACTGGAGGGATACAAGGATCCCTATGCTATGGTTATGTTATGGCTAGGCAATAAAATTAAATGGTCATATTGGACCATATTTGCATCCAATATCTTAAAAACCACCAGCCTCCACTGACTCTTTCATAGTTTCTTTTTCTGTTGTTTCTTCTTCCCTCCTTTTTCTGACACACACTCTCTGGCTCTTAAGGAGGCAGGACTCATTCAGGATGGCATCATGTGTTTTATTGTGTGGCAATGGAGCCTGGAGTGGACAGGTGCCCTTATCAAAGCTCATGGACCAGAAAGGAAATCCAATAAGTGTGTGGGTTTGTGCCTGCATGAGCGTGCATGTATGCTTGGGTGTGTGTTTGTGTTCATAAGGAGACTAGAGATGGTTCGGCTCCAGATCCTGGGGCTGAGGTAAATAAGGTCAAAGTAAAAGAGCAGCTCCTTGAGGAGATGCAGCATTAGCGCTCAGAGATCCATCACAATGGTGGTCTCTAGTCTTGATACAGCTCACTAGAGAGAGTGTGAGCCAGGGGCATGGCAACAAAGGAGATGGCATTCCATTCTCATTCGGTCTCTTGCACCTTCCACATTCCACCTTTTCAGTAATATTTTTAGAAGCTTTTGAAGCGAAGTCTGGTTCTAATTAGTTCTGAGACCACTAATAACAGGTAAATAATCTGTAGATGAATTATGCTTGTAATTTCTTCATACTACAGTTCGGGGGCATTTGAAAATGGGACTGTGGTAGCCTAGTGGTTAAGGTCCTGGACTATGGACTAGAAGGTCAAGGGTTCAAATCCCACCTCTGCCAATTTGCCACTGTTGGGTCTTTGAGCAAGGCCCTTAACCCACAACTGCTTGGATTGTAAGACTGTATCAATTGTAAGTTGCTCTGGACAAGGGCGTCTGCTAAATGCTGTAAATGTAAATGAAAATCTGAAGAAATTAAATAGTACAGTGGTACCTCAGTTCTCAACCACGTCGGAACTTGTTGAATTCAGTTCTCAATGCATTTTGACCAGATAAATTTGTCAGTTCTCGTCGTTTGCTTGGTACTCAGTGCACATGCTTAAACTTGTATGAGTCTTATTAACTTAATGCTCCAGAAAACAGGCTGCAGTTAGCATTAGCAGCTATGCTAGCACCGTAAGTGAAGTGATTTTACTTTTACTTTTCACTTTCAGTCCATTGCTAAATTATGATTTATGATTTTGATGAATTATTGTTTATGTAAGTGTTTTAAACATGAACTTACTTATCATTACTTATCATAGGCTCTGCTGTGATACAGTATAGACCTCTCTACTAAACACTCGTTAAACTCATCAGTTCATGATACATTTAACTTATGATGGATTTGTCGGAACATATCCCCATCGTAGATCAAGGAGCACCTGTACAATACAATTCCATTAATATATACCATATATAAGGCCAATAATGCTTTATACAGTGTGGATTTTCTGTTGTTCTGGAATGGATTCATTCAATTTACATTATTCCTTATGGGAAAAATTTGCTTGGAACCAAGGTATCACTGTATATCAAATTTCATTCATCACTAGAGTGTAACATTCTTGGTCTGGGATACACAAGTTTCAGATCCAGTCCCCACCCCAGGCAGCACTGAGACTATGGCCACACAACAGGAACCAAGCCCTTACTTGGTGGACCAGAGATAACCTGGAACCAATGGAAAGTTCAGGCTTCACTTCCAAAGACACCTTCATAAGAAAACCTGTCCAGAAACCATCCCATGGGACCTACAATGCCAGAGGAACACTCCTGCCAGCCATCACAATGAAATGCAACTCAAGCCTTACTTTGCCAGAGGCAGGAATTGACACAGGGTGGCTCAGCATTGGGAACCACTGACTGAGCCATTCTTGTTAAATCACCACTTCTGGAAGGTTGAGTCTTGAGTTGCAAATGTTGCATTCCTTTGTGATGCCCGGTGGGTGTGTTTCCCTGGCTCAGTCATAAGCCCAAGTTGAGTTTTCTCTGTGTTGCCAAAAGTGTGAATTGCACTTAGTGTTGATTCTGAATGTGTGTACATCTCCAGTCTCCCAATCCTTATCAGGGGCAGGTTTGCATGTCTTAGTGCTCCTCATTTCAGGTCTCAGTCTTTGTCATGTTTGTCCCAGACCAAGGGTGCCCCCATTTAACACTGTCCTACTACTAATCAATATAGACATAATTAATTAATAATTTTAAAAATAATCTTTATCAGGTGAGATGTAGTTTGTTTAAAATGGAGATTAACCGTTCATCTTCACTTTATCTTATCTCCTTATGTTCACTTATCTTTGTCTCCTTCTCCACTAAGAGAACTGAGTATCAAGGAACATGCTGATTCGTGGTTTAATTTTTTTTCATATACTAATGCACGTAGTTATCCATCAAGGCCCGTCAAATATAAATATGGCTAACAGAAATTAAATGTTGACGTCAGTGCAACATTAGTCAGTAAGTGACCTCGCTGGTCGGTGGTCATTGTACAGTGACAATTGAGTTTCTCTGGCTTTGCCCCATCCATGAGTCAGTTTTAGGAAATGCATATTTGAGACTTTTTCCTTGTTAACAATAGTTTTTGTATATTAAGTAGTAATTATTATGCATTACTGCCGTGACAACACACTTCTAATGGTCCACCTTCCCATGCCTATTAATGGTAGAGCAGTCTTGAGTTAAATATAATTTCTTGGATTTGGGCTGAGTGAAACACATTCACCCGTTTGTGTCTGCAGTTGTGTGGCCTGTGTTATCTCTGGTGTTGTATTTAATGGGGTGTAATGCAATTACCTAAATCCTCAATTATGCTGTGAGATGAGGGAGCGGCTCAACCATGAAGGGCCCACAACTGCAGACAAACCCCTGCTCTCACTCTGGCTGGAGAAGAAGCAGAAACAGATGTTGACGCTGCCCTTCACTGAGAAATATTCAATATGCGTGTTTGATTCAAAAAGCTTTAACGTTTCATTTTACGTACCAGAAAAGTGTAAACAAGGTAAACAGGTTATATTTCAGATACACAGTTATGCACTGCTTATTGTCCGTAACGTGTTCTGTGAAATTGCACATTGGGATCTGGATGTTGTCCAAACAGCATAATGTATACTGTACTTAGCACTCTGCTGTATAGGATACTGTAAAGTACTGGGTATTAACTAAATAGCCAAGATACTATAGCGGTTTCCAACACTGACTTATTTAATATCACTATTAACATTTACATTTACAGCATTTAGCAGACGCCCTTATCCAGAGCGACTTACAATTGATACAGTCTTACAATCCAAGCAATTGTGGGTTAAGGGCCTTGCTCAAGGACCCAACAGTGGCAGCTTGGCAGAGGTGGGATTTGAACCCTGGACCTTACCCGCTAGGCTACCACAGTCCCACTATTGATAGAAGCCACTATTAATTGCACAGTTTTTGTTTCTGCCCTTGTTTCTCTGGTGTGCTGCATTGCAAAGCTGCATTTCTTCTTACTCCACTTGTTTCTTCTCCGTGGTGGGTCAACTTTCTGCCACAAATAGAAACTAATCTGCAACTGTCCCGGAATCCATGAACCATTGTTGCCTTGTGGACCTCAAATCCAGCACACATGATTAACCTGTGTACTAAGAACTGCTCATCATCATGTAGGTGCTTAGAAAGAATGCAACACCAGCCAAACATTGATCAGCATTCATTCTGCTCACTTTGGTGCCACCTGTCTAAAAAACTGAGTCTAATAAAACTTTCTATACTAGAATCTGCACTGTTACAAGTGTCATTGCAACTGCTAATGTGTCTGGCAAAGGTAATATACACCGATCAGGCATAATATTATGACCGCCTCCTTGTTTCTACACTCATTGTCCATTTTGATCAGTTTCACTTACCATATAGAAGCATTTTGCAGTTTTAGAATTAGATTGTAGTCCATCTGTGTCTCTACATACTTTGTTCGTCCCCTTTTACTCTGTTCTCTAATGGTCAGAACCCCCACTGGATCAGCACAGATCAGGTCCTTTTTTGGTATAGGATCATTCTGAGCACTGCACTGACACTGATGTGGGGATGTGTTAGTGTGTGTTGTGGTGGTATTAGTGGATCAGACACAGCAGTGCTGCTGGAGGTTTTAAACACCTCAGTGTCACTGCTGGTGGGTGTGTTTCCCTAGCTCAGTCATAAGCCCAAGTTGAGTTTCCTCTGTGTTGACAGAAGTGTGAATTGCACTTAGTGTTGATTCTGAATGTGTGTACATCTCCAGTCTCCCAGTCCTTACCAGTCTCCCAGTCCTTACCGGTTTGCATGTCTTGGTGCTCCTCATTTCGGGGGCTGGGTCTCAGTTTTTGTCATGTTTGTCCCAGACCAAGGGTGCCCCCATTTAACACTGTCCTACTACAAAGCTTGTAGCTGTGTTTTGCACAGTAAAAAGAGCAAGTTCAGGCTATATAGACATAATTAATTAATAATTTAAAAAATCTTTATTAAAGGGCACAGTGAGTGAACACAGTGTTTAAAAACTCCAACAGCACTGCTGTATCTGATCCACTCATACCAGAACAACACACACTGACAGACCACCACCACATCAGTGTCGACTGCAGTGCTGAGATTGATCCTCCACCCAAATAGGGTCTGATCTGTATTGATCCTGTGGGCGTCCTGACCATTAAAGAGCAGAGTAAATGGGAATAACAAGGTATGTAGAGAAAAAGATGGACTACGGTCTGTAATTGTAGAACTACAAAGTGCTTCTATATGGTAAGTGAAACTGATAAAATGGACAATGAGTGTAGAAACAAGGTGGTCATAATGTTGTCTCTTTGGTGTATGGTTACGTATGTACCTTAAGGTTAATAACCTTATCGGAAAACCGATATAATTGCTAATAGACATGGGTCAAATGGATGTTATGTTGTATATAATTCACAAAATGTGAATATGCATACATGTAAACATCTGTGTATTTCTTCTACAAATGATGCACGTCTATTGAGTTTTTATAAGATACAAATATCTTCTAATCTGAATTACTGACCCTGCTATTGGAACACAGCCAGGGTAATGATCTTCACCAGCATAATCCTCACACAAATTCATGATTTGATACTCATTCCCCATACATGTGTCCAAGTCACTATCTATATTCATCTAGACAATTGAGAATTGTAGTTTGTCAAAGACAAAGACAAAGACAAATATGAAAAAATGTCAATGCAAAATACTTTTCTGAATTATTCTAGACTGTGTCTTCATAATCATTGAAAAATACAGTACGTGGTCTGTGAGCCAACTGTCTCACAGTACTGGTCTTTGCAATGATGATGTGGCTTTCACTTTCCAAATGAGCACTCACACAAACCACATTTTACCATTAATATTCAGTATAAAGCTGTGAATGTTTTGAAAGAGGTAAAATTGTCTCTTGAGATTTCTTATATGATTTCTTGAGAAGTCATACACAAACGTTGGGGCCCCTGTGGGCAAATGAAATGTTTTCTTGATTCTGCAGGCAACAAACAAATATGACACATTGCTGCTCATTTTAACAAACGCCTTAAGTTTATTCAGGTCTGAGACTACAAAAAGCAAATTTTACATCCGATTATTTTCCCCATTTGTGGCATGGTTGCACAGGGGTTTTTTTTTTGTGTGTGTTTTTTTTTAGCTCTGTCATCTAACAACTCCAGATTCCCAGTTCAATTCCCAACCCGGACTCCCAAGTGTGAGGAATTTGCATGTTATCCCATGTCTGAGTGGGTTTCCTTTTGGTGCTCTGGTTTTCTTCCACATTCTAAAAATATGTTGGGTTACCTGATGTCTCTAAAGTGTCCCAAGTGAGTGTGTGTATGCCTGAGCAATTAGGGTGTCCAGACATCTGGATTCAGGTTGGACAGTCTTTTTTTTGCAGTTGCTAGTCCTCAGTCCAGCGCAAATCCAGGACTGATGCCTAATAATCCTCCTTTTGGAACAAACCTGATAAACTTATCACTCTTGATCGATATTATTTGTCATTGGCTAACATGCATGTCAAAAGAAATAGCTTATATTTCATTGGTAAACAGCGCCATATTATATCGTTGCTTTCAGCTGGTCCCTGCCCCGCCCTCTAAACGCAGCCACTCCTATCATTCATTCATTCACGTACCCGCTTAATCCTGCCTAGCCAGTGGCATAGGGTGCAAACTAGTCCAATCAGTAAACGATTACCTCCCTCAGCAATGCTGTGAAAACAACTTACAATTCCGAGTGGTCAGCACTCAAATGCCTCGCCAATAGCAAACTTTTAGGCCTTAAAGAATTTAAATATCGCAAGTAGGCAAGTATGGGGATTAAACAATAAGTCATGTTATAGAAGTCTAATTATTTTCTTCAACTCTAAAATATAGTTTATGGTTTATAGGTTTTCATTCTGGGTGTTGTAGCATCATACCCCAAGTACAATGTCCTCCTTTTGGGGATGTGATGTAATCCTCTTTGGGGTTATAAAAGTGGCCACTTTGTGTACTGCCGGTTAAACCCCACGCTTTGTGACCCTAAATTGGATTAAGCACGTGTGAAGATGGCGACAATTTTCTAGATCTATGCATTATAAGGAGCAGAAATATGTAACAAATGTTGTTCATTTTAAAAACCGACAAAACATGTTGGCTGGAATCCTGACCTGGCCACTGCCTTTATAGAGTTTCCGTAATCCTTGTTGGAGGAGTAAAACAAATCATCTTTTTTTTTTTCTCGTAGATCGTTCTGTGTGCCTGTTCATTTCAAATCAGGAGCACCAGTGTTCCTTGATAACATTCATACCATAGAGCCCTCGGGGTTATCGCAATTGCAGTGCTATCACACTGTCGTTCGTATTGCGCAACCCTGGTTTACAAAGGCAGATTATTGTTAGTGTGAGACATTATGATTAGCCTAATCAGACTAACAGCTACCCAAGGCATTGACCTTTTGCTTTTTAGTTTAACTGTACTCTCCGTGATAATCAGCACGTATAGAGCAATAATTACTGCAAATGTTTATCTGGAGGGAGCACAATGTCAAATATTGAGTTTCTTTTTTGGAAGCAGGTTGAACACTGATGTCAGGTAGTGAATATGGTGTGTGATATTAATGTTGGAGTTGCGCGGTGCGCTCTTCGCTGTGGGGTTGTTGTCTCTGCCTGTACTACAGAGCAGAGTTCTCATATTTCCACCTGCTCTCCTCACATCTGCTCAGCCCCTGACTGCCTCCAGGCACACACATACACACACTTACACACACGCACAGCAGCATGTGTGAGAGCGACAAGCTGTGAGAGCCCCTGCTACTGTTTGTTTGCAATGCAGCAGTAGCCACTTCTCAATAGGGCAGACCGTCGTAATTATCTTGTAACATCTTGTGCCAGATAAGCGTGTGTGTTACGTGTTGTGTGCATGTGTGTGCGAGCGTGTGCATGTGTGTGACTGGGTAAAAGATGTCGCTGTGGAATTCTTCTCTCACCCAAGTACTCTGAAGAACCGAGGCAAAAGAAAGCAATGTACAAAATTGGCGTGATGCATGTGAGTGCGCACTGGCTGTAACTCCTCTATATGACTCTAAGTATTATAATGATATTCCTTATTTGTCACCTGCGGCTCCCATGTATACCTTACACATCCTGAGCGTGTGTGTGTGTGTGTGTGTGTGTGTGTGTGTGTGAGAGAGAGCGTGTGTGAGAGAGCTCATGCTCACTCTCGCTGAATGAATAAATAGATAAAAGATATAAATAAATATATAAATAACTATTACGTGCATAGCTCTGGGTGCTTGGCAACTGAATCCCTCGGTTGCCAGGGCAACGGGTGCTGCAGAATTGGAGGTGATTGGCAACTGTGACAACGAGGAGGGAGTGACTTTTGACCTCCTTCTCTCGCAAAGGGAGAGAAAGGAGGGACAGAGAGGGAGTGGGGAAGACAGAACAACAATCGATAGTATAAATATTCATTCAATACAGCCTCTCCTTAGCTCGCTCCTCTCCCACTCTCCAGCAGAGAGACGGATTACCTATATACACTCACCGGCCACTTTATTAGGTACACATGTCCAACCACTCGTTAACGCAAATATCTAATCAGCAGATCACACGGCAGTAACCTCATGCGTTTATGCATGTTCCAAGATGACCTGCTGAAGTTCAAACCAAGCATCAGAATGGGGTGAGAAAGGTGACTTAAGTGACTTATAACATGGCATGGTTGAGAGTTTCAGAAACTGCTGATCTACAGAGACTTTAACACACAACCATCTCAAGGGTTTACAGAGAACACATCGGACCTTGAGCAGGTGGGACACTGCGGCAAAAGACCACACCGAGTGCTACTCCTTTCAGAACAGGAAACTGACGCTGCAATTTGCATTGGCTCACCAAAATTGGACAATAGAAGATCGGAAAAATGTTGCCTGGTCTAATGAGTCTCAGTTTCTGCTGTAACATTTGGATGGTAGGGTCAGAATTTGGTATAAACAATATGAAAGCATGGATCCATCCTGCCTTGTATTAACAGTTCTGGCTGGTGGTGGTGGTAATATTTTTGTGGCAAACTTTGGACCCCTTAATACCAACTGAGTATCAGTTAAATGCCACAGCTTACCTGAGTATTGTGCTGACCATGTTCATCCCTTTATGCCCACAATGTGGGCTCTCCCTCGTCCAGTTATCTGGGGACGAAGTGCCGCCAACGACTTAGTCTCAAGGTCCTAGAGTGACCCTGTGTATCGGACTACTTAATGCCGATGTGCATATTTTACATTTTATTTGAACTATGACTCCATGACTTATTAGTTTAGATAAATTAGTTTCATTCTTAGATTTATCATCTACACCACCCAAGGAGGTTGGGTCCCTTTTTGAGGCTTGGTCCTCCCAAGGTTTCTTCCTCATAACATGTAGGGAGTTTTCCCTTTCCACTGTCTCCCTAGGCTTGCTCAATTTGGGATTGGACATAGATTCTAGGAGATAATCTAAAATTGTCAAGTTGCTTTGAGACAATGCTCCATATATCAATAAATCTGACCTGCCTTGACAATGTGCCATCTTCTGATGGCTAACACACCATGTCACAAAATCTCAAACGGGTTTCTTGAACATGACAATGTACTTTGACAAACTGTTCGAATATCTGAATGGGTTTTCTCATAGTACTAGGTCAACTGGTGTCTCAAGTGTCCCAGAATGAGTGTGTGCGCATTAGCACTGGGTTAGTTCTCAGTCTAGGGTTGGAACCTGCCTTGCACCCTGTGCTGCTGATTAGGCCCCATTTTCCGCTCGGGAAAAGGAACAGAAAGGAGGGAAAGATAGGAAGCAGGAAAGATTGCACCACTGTGCCACCCACACAACAATCAATAGTATTAAGATTCATTTGATACAATCTCTCCTTAACTTGTTTGAAACCTGTCCCACTCTCCCACAGAGGCACACTCCGACTCCTTGGCATCCACACATACAGATTCATTAGATAGAGTGTATATGTGCGCACACATGCATCCAGGTGATATTTCTTGCTTTTTCATACACTGGCAGTTCACAGGAAATAAACCTGTCACATACACGCACACTTGCTCTTTTACACTTGCATACTCAGCAGAGTTTGATGAACTGTGAAGCTTTCTGCCGATTTTACAATCTCGCTCACTGTTCTGCTTCCTTTATCTACACACATACATCTCTCTCTCTCTTTCCCTCCCTCTGCATGGCTAAACTAATAAGAATGTGATGAACAGTGTTGTAATTTCCTTGTAATCAGTGTTAATTAGCAGTGAGATACTGCAGCACGACAGAGCAGTGGCAGCAACGTTTCAGAATCTCGCCATCTTCCACTTGGTGCATTTCCTATAGTGTATACACTGTGACCCTGATTTACTAAGGGCTCTGGTGCTTATGTAAAAAATGAGATAAGAAACCTTAATTTGTCATTTGCACAGGTAGGAATGGTAATTAGGAATTGCTCAAGTAAAGTAATATAAATGATGGAATAAAGGATGGTAGCGTCTGAATTTGGCACAAGATCCTGCCTTGTGTCAATGGTTCACTCTCGGTTTTCTTTTCATACTTTGGGCCCCTTAATACAAACTGAGCATTGTTTAAATGGCACAACCTGCCGGAGTATTGATGCTGACCATGTCCAACCCTTTATGACCACAGTGTACCATCTTCTAATGGCTACTTCCAGCAGGATAATGAACCATGTCTCAAAGCACATATAGCATATACAGTGACCCTGATTTACTAAGGCCTTAAATAGAACAAAACTAAACAAACAAGGCTGGTTACAGCAAATTTTAAAAAAAGCCATTTTAAAAGGTTCTTGGTCCAATCCACACTGCTTTAGCATTTGCATTGTCTATTGAATGTCGATCTTATCCAGAGCCCACTCACACAACGTGTAAACAGTTGAGGGTTCCACAATGCAAGTACTCAGTGGTAAAAGTATACAGTGCTACCTTAATTATCGAGTACCTCAGAACTTGTTGAATTTGCTTCTCAGTGCAGTTTGACTAGCCAAAATGTCTGTTCTCGCCGTTTGCCCAGCACTTGCTTCAACTTGTATGAGTCAAGTGATTCATTATAGATGAAACGCGATTCATGATTCAGTACAGTGATTCACAGTATCCCTCAGAGAATATCTATGCTGTGTTTTAGCATGTTTATCTTTTTTACATGTACAATATTGTGTTCTTAGTGCAATTAAGTCCCCATGGGCCCTAATATTGTCAGTAATGCCAATGCCATAGCATGGGCCCTAATATTGTTAGTAATGCTGGTGCCCTGAGTTCACCAATAGAGTAAGTGTCTTGCTTTTACTTTTCACTTTCAATCCATTATTCATGATTTTTTCCAACACTTTATTATAAAATAAGCTTTGTGTTCATGATTTTTGGCCATCTGTAGGTTAATGTAAGTCTTAATGTTTAATAGCTCTGCTATGTTATATTAAACACATCAGTTCATGACAAGTTTAACTTCTGATGAATTTATCAGAACATATCTCCATCATAAATGGAGCACCTGTACATTACAACTCCATTAATGCATATAATGCCTTAAATATTACTGGATTTTCCGGGGCACTGGGACAGATGAATTCAATTTATTATTCCTTATGGAAAAACTTTGCTCGGTACTGGTAGTTTTCAGTACTAAGCAAGACTTCTGGAACAAATTAACAAGAACCAAAGTACCACTGTATAATACATTTCTGATAAAGTTGACGTAAGTATTTACAAAGAGCAGGTACAACAAGAGTGCAAAGGAAAAAAGAAACATAACCCTAGCTTTGTTTGAAGAGGTGAGTCTTCAGGCTTCTTTGGAAGGAAGAGAGACACTGGGCCTTTCTGAATGATGTTGAAAGCTCATTCCACCAATGAGGAACCAGGACAGTGAAACACTGACATCTGGCCTTGCAGGCATGGTTTCATTTCAGAGAAGGATGAACCAGATGCCCTGAGGCTGAAGACGTGCATTTGCATGCAGTCATGTAGATCAGAATCAAAGAATGTAAGTAATATGGAGCAGAACCATTTGAGGGCTGAAAAGCTAGGGCATGAGTTTTAAATTTGATCTTGGTTGCAGATGAGTGATCTCAGTAAAAGAGTGACAAGAGCAAACCAGACAGACTGTTGTGTTTTGAAAGCTCTGTAGTGGATCAATGGGACATGAAGGCTTACCAGCAAGCAAAACATTGCAGTAATCAAGTCTGGAAACGACAAGAGTCTGTATCCTATGAGGTGATGAAAGTAAACTTCACCATGCCGCCTGGTAGGATAAGTACAGAAGACACTGAGATTTCCTTGGTTCTATGAAGTGCTCCAGTGACTTTGAGGAGAGTGATTTTTGTAGACTCACTTGCCTCGTAACCAGACTGGTTGGATACACCAAGGAGTGTGTTTTCTTGAAGAAAGGAGAACAACTGGCAAAAGCAGCCCACTGGTAGCAGGGAGAGAGGTGGTTGGACACATCAGCTGGATAGCTTCTTCAGGTGTAACTCAAGCCATCTTGAAGAGAGAAGGGAAGCAGGCCAGATGTTGATTACATGATTGACATGTTGATTACTAATGTGGTTATGTTGCAAAGTTTCGGGCAATTGCGTGGAGATGCGTAGATGGTACTGGATCCAGTGGCAGGTCATCAGATGATTTGTGGTCCTAAATGCTCAAAGAGCAGTTTGAGTGTTAAAGTGTTTTACCTTTTTGCTTTACCTTTGACAGATTACAGAAGGATGACTGAATGCTGGCCATATTTTTGGGCAAAATGGTTCTTAATTCTCGACTGTAAGAGAGGATGTAGGTGGAGTAGGAGGAGGGCTGCGCAAGGAAGGGAACAATTTCATTGGATCCGAGTAGCACAAGTTGATTTTGGTTGTTTTTGGATCCAATGACAAAAGAAGAGAAACAGGAAAGCAGTGCTTGATACTTGGCCAGGTTTGTTTGTAAGTTTTTGTTTGTTTGTTTGTTTTCTCTCTATTTTTGCTCAGCACTGCCACGGGTTGATCTGAGAGACCGCAGAGTGTCAGTTAGCCAGGGACTGGATGACACTTGTTTTGCAGGCATGGATATGAGAGGGCAAAGAGAGTTCAGAGACATGAGCAGGGTTTTGCAGGCATGGAAATGAGAGGACAGGGAGAGTTCAGAGATTTAAAGAGGGTTTTGCAGAGTGTAGGCATATCTGCAGGAAGTCCCGAGAAAGGGTCTGTATATGGCGACTATAGACTTTGTGTTTATACTGCAGGAACTGGGAACAACAGTAGTTCATATTTATGCCATTTCTGCATTTGAGACTTTTTTTAGTTTATACTTCAAGGTAGGGTTTTTCCTCAGCACATAGGAACCCTGAGTGAGACAAGTATGCAGTGATTGGTCCAGATGTTGTGATGCAAGTGTATAGTGTATAGGTCCAGATACAAGTGCCTTGTTGAGGGCAACCACCACTTTTAAATATACTTGTACAATGGTAGCCTCATAAACAACAGGGGCCGTATTGATAAAGATTCTTAGTGCTAAGAGTAGCTCCTAGTGTCACAATTCTAAGAAAAATTGAATTGTGTTGAATAGATTAGTGGGCATTTCCCTCTTAAAGTTATGATTAGATTGTAGTAAATATAAAACTTATTCATAAAGCATCACCCCTAAAGGAGCTCCTAAGGTGAAAAACTGTAGAATCGAATAGAACTGTGGGCGTTTCAATCTTAAAGTTGAGTAGTTCCTAGTACAGATAAAGGTTATTCATAAAGCATCTGAGCCCCTAAAAGAGCTCCTAAGGTGAAAAACCGTTAAGAGTAGAGAGGAGGACTTTTTGGAGGCTTAGGTGTTCTCTTAAGCAGAGAATAAAACTGAGGAAAGACGACGAGACAGCAGAACGTTCTCCAAACACTGAATAACAGTGAGATTATCAAATGCTACCAATTAGATTGTGCAGGAATAATGTTTGTGGTTGACCTTTTTAATCTAGATCTCTTACCCAGCACAACAGTGGTGTAACACCATATTACATACGAACCAATCCCACCAGTTAAATAGATTAGACACGGCAGCAATCATACATGAATGGAGTGGAGCCACATGTTCTCCAGTACATATTCTATCCAATAGATTAAGGAGGCTACAAAAATTACAAGTATGGTAATTACACTGTCAATAAAATAAAGCAAATATATATGTGTGTCTGATTAGTGTAAAATACGCAGAAATAGCCTATGCCTGCCTTCAAAGGCTTATAATGGGCTATACAGTATTTCCCTCATTAAAATTGCATTTGTGTGAGAGTGAGAGACAGTGGTGACAACCAATCACAACCAATGCGTCATACCTACATACCGAGTCAACCCCGCCTTCTCACTGAGATAAAAGTTTTTCTCTTCTCCTTGCTTAGATTTGCTCTCAGATCACTTCTGAAGCACTCTTAAGCTTAAACTCCTAGCTAAGTTGGGAGCTCTCGAAGATGATTCTTAGAATCTTTATGAATACGGCCCCAGATCTTTATGCTAAAAATGACAAAAAAAACATAGATAAATTGTCTTAAAGTGAAGTCCAGTTTTTACTGAGCGTAAATACGACAGAGGAAGTACAACGAGATTTTGAGTCATCTAAGCGAAATATGCATGGTTACATCAGTGTTCAGCATTGCAGTGTTCCTACTGGTGGTGCGAATGCAAACCAAAATGCCTAGAAATGAAAATAGTCCACAGGGGAGTAGTTCCTTCCAAATTAGTCCCTGGAACTGTTAAGTGTGAAAGCGGCTATTGAGAGGACAATTGAGGAGAATGCAAAATGAGACCAAGTTTCTGCTGATCATCACTGTAGTAGAGGGATCGGAAGTAGTATTAAGAGTTGGGGTAGGGGGAAGACACACAGTAAATCAGAAACATGAAGAGGAGTTACTGTAAGGTTGGACATAGCTTGGCGAAGACCACGTCAAAGATGTTGCCTCCCCTTTGAGTTGGGGTGTGAGCAGAGATGGACGTGACCATGGACGTGGTGCCAGAAAGAGGGAGGTTGTAGGTCATCCAGTAGAAATACAGGATTACCAACCTTTGGAAAAGAATCAAAAAGAGAATTCAACACACCGTTACAGTTGCCAAGTGAATCAGGGGGTTGATGGAACACGATAAAGCACAGTAACAGCATGACATTCAAGTGAGGAGGTGTGAAGTCCAGGCAAGGATGGGGGAAAAATGCCCAGGTCAAGGAAATGAGCACTGAGCAACTGTTCCATACGTTGTCCAGATGTTCTAGCAGTATGGGAGAATAAGAAAGCTGGAGTGTGCGCAGCGGATATTGTTGTGAGGTGATGCAAGACGCAGTGAGGGCCAAAAAGTGCAAGGATAGGCTAGAAGCATAGGCAGTGATGAAGTCATCTTTGTGCACAGTTAACTGTCAGTTCCAGAGACCAAATTTACAAGCAGTTTCACAGCCGTAGACCTATATGGACAGACAAACTGGGTGAGATCATGAATATACTAGGAGTGATGCCTGCAATGGGAAGTAGTGAGGGTGAGGATCCTCCAGAATCATATTGTGAATTGTTGGAGTAGGTCAGAAATAATAGATAAGCATGTGTAGAATGCTGAAGTAGAGAGGCTGCTGCTAGATTTGTCACTGTTACAAGCTAACCTCTACAAATACCTTGCAATCCATTAGTTGATTAGCCACCAGCCCTGTTGTAGTTCTGCTTAACCTCAGTTAGAGAATGCCAAAGGCCATTAACAAGTGCTGGCAAAAGTGCATCCACAGAGATTGTCCATGTTAGGAATTAAAACATAATTTAGAGTAAACACAAACCTTGCATCTAAATTGCTAGAATCCCTACAAATAACAACAAAAATAACAAAAGCAACCACGACAACAACTACAGCAGTTGGACCACTAATATGGTTCTAACAGCAAATTATTGGTCAGACAAGTAGCAAGAACTAAAAATGCGCTCCTGAGAACTATACCACCATTTGCTCATCACTGCTGCACTACACTGTTGTGAGGGAGGTAGCTTGAGTGTTCTTGTACACAAACATAAAATCATGAAAAGATTCAAATGTTTGCTATGAAACTCAAAGGAACACATTTGGGTGTTCAAAATCTTATCTTCGGTTTTGTATTTTCTGAAGAGATTAAGCATTAGTTGGTAATCTTCCACACCTGATTCAGTTCATCACAAGCCTAAATACCAAATAAAATAGATCTAGGACTGACGAATATCAATCAAGACAGCTGCAGCTATTCTGAAATTCATAAGACCCTAAAAGCACAGCAAATCCCTGTTTCACTTTCAGCTATTTAGAGGATAGGTCAACACTTTGAAACAACCGGTGATGTTGCCAGAAAAAAAGGATCTGGAAGGCCCGAGACCTCTTCAAGCAGGAATGACCACCTGCTGAAATTTACACTTCTCAAAGACATAAAGAGCCTTCAAAAACCGTCAGCAGAGTGCAAAACCTCAGAAAGCAGACTCTTTGTAGAAGAACAATGAGAAGCTTGTCTAATGCTGGTTATGTGTCTAGATGTGTTAAAAGCCATTGCTGTCTAAGAAACACATCAAGGACAGAATCAAGTTTCTGGCAGAACATGGAAAGTTTGATTCACAGTGGTTCAGTAAAGTTGTCTGGACCAATGAAGCATGATTCCAGTTACATGTCCAGAGCTGTTGAAGGTCTGGAGAGAAATAGAGCAGTGAATGCATCTCTGCTACCATTAAGCTTGGAGGTAGACTTACAGTGGTGTGAAAAAGTGTTTGCCCCTTCCTGATTTCCTATTTTTTGTGTTTTGGCACATCAAACCAATTTAAATATTAGTCAAAGACAACACAAGTAAACACAAAATGCAGTTTTTAAATGAAGGTGTTTATTATTAAGGAAGAAAAAAATTCAAACCTATATGGCCCTGTGTGAAAAAGTGATTTCCTTCCCTTGTTAACACATAACTTAACTATGGGTTATCACACCTGAGTTCACTGTCTCTAGCCACACCCAGGCCTGATTATTGCCACATCTGTTCTCAATCAGGACATCACTTAAATAGGACCTGCCTGACAAAGTGAAGTACACCAAAATATCCTTAGAAGCTCACATCATGCTGAGATCCAAGAAATTCAGGAACAATTGAAAAAGAAAGTAACTGAGATCTATCAGTCTGGAAAGGGTTATAAAGCCATTTCTAAAGCTGTAGGACTCCAGCAAACCACAGTGAGAACCATTATCCACAAATGGCGAAGACATGGAACAATGGTGAACCTTCCCAGTAGTGGTCGGCCAACCAAAATTACCCCAAGAGTGCAGCGACCACCCATCCAAGAGGTCACAAAAAAATCCCACAACAACATCCAAAGAACTGCAGGTCTCACTTTTCTCAGTTAAGGTCAGTGTTCATGCCTCCACCATAAGAAAGAGACTGGGCAAAAATGGCCTGCATGGCATAAATTCCAAGACGAAAACCACTGCTACATTAAAGCTCGTCTCAATTTTTCCAGAACACATCTTGATGATCCCCAAGACTTTTGGGAAAACATTCTATGGACTGACGAGACAAAACTTGAACACTTTGGAAAGTGTGTGTCCCATTACATCTGGCGTGAACGTAACACAGCATTTCAGAAAAAGAACATTATAGCAACAGTAAAATATGGTGGTGGTAGTGTGATGGTCTGGGGCTGTTTTGCTGCTTCAGGACCTGGAAGACTTGCTGTGATAAATGGAACTATGAATTCTGCCGTCTACCAAAAAATCCTGAAGGAGAATGTGCAACCATCTGTTCATGACCTCAAGCTGAAACAAACTTGGGTTCTGCAGCAGGACAATGATCCAAAACACACCAGCAAGTCCAGCTCTGAATGGCAGAAGAAAAACAAAATGAAGACTTTGGAGTGGCCTTGTCAAAGTCCTGACCTGAATCCTACTGAGATGCTGTGGCAAGACCTTAAAAAGGCCGTTCATGCTGGAAAACCCTCCAGTGTGGCTGAATTACAACAATTCTGCAAAGACGAGTGGCCAAAATTCCTCTACAACACTGTAAAAGACTCACTGTAAGTTATCACAAACGCTTGGTTGCAGTTGTTGCTGCTAAAGGTGGCCCAACCAGTTACTAGGTTTCGGGGGCAATCACTTTTTCACACAGGGCCATGTAGGTTTGGATTTTTTTCTCCCTTAATAATAAAAACCTTAATTTAAAAGCTGCATTTTGTGTTTACTTGTGTTGTCTTTGACTAATATTAAATTGGTAATGGTGAGCTGCTTCACTATGAAAAGCCAACTAATGCTTTGGAGTACAGGAAAATATAGCATAAAGGCTTCCCACAATTAAATTTTGTAAAGAGGAATGATAATATGTTATTTTTCAACAAGACAATGCCTCTGCTCACAATGTGAAGAGCACTAAGCAGTGGCTTAAGACTTGTTTTAGCCTGGTCCAGATTTGAAACACTACAGATACTTTCTGTTAAAAGCTGTCTGCTTTATTTAATTAATTATTCCTACAATAATTCAATATTTAAGGAAATAAAAGGAAAGGTTATCCCATACTAAGTGCTGTATCTATTTGTTCAATTTTTTATGTTTATTTCCCAACAAATTATTTACTGATGAGACCATTAAAAGGTTTTTTTGCCCAGAGGTTTGTTGTTTTTTTTTTACATATACATATACCACATCAATTTGCTAAGTTATAAGAGTGGCACATTACAATTTGTATATATTCATATTACATTATTATTTATATTAGCATTTGTTGTTGAGGAATACGTGTTCACCATTGTTAGAGCAGCTATAAAGTCAGTTCCTCACTCTCACCTCTCTCATTTTTCTGTCTTTGTGCAATTAAAGCAACACATCTGACTGTCGAAATGAGTCCCTTTGAATTAGCAGTTGCTATGGAAACAAATAAATAATGAATTGGAACACAAACATTAATATAAATGTACAAGCAATTTACCTTGCAGTCAGTGCAGAGCTGTGTCATTAATCAACAGATTACCAAACAGAATCAAGAATTCAACATTCAGTGCCTTGGTACGAATGTGGGCGAAAATTGGTTGAGGTAAATTTTTATGTACCAGCTACTCAGTAGCCTATAGCAGTCTAGATACCCCATTGTACATGTACATTTCATTCACTCGTCTAGAATGTTCCAAACTGGAGGTGTGTGTATGTGTGTGTGTGGCTTATTTATAAGCCTGTGCACGAGATGTTCACATATAGCCATGCATTTCACTTTAAGACCACCTGAGCTGAGATGACAGAAGTGCACAGGCTGATTTAGCAGGATGGAGGATATCAGAAGGGAATGCAGGTAAGGCCTTCTGACAGGTGTTATGTGCCACAGCTGGTCTAGTGACTCTCAGGATAAGCTTTCTGTGTGATTCTATCATTCGTATCACTCACTGGTCACATCCCTCCATGTCTGTTCACTGAGGCAGACTACATATTTTGTTTGCTAATGTCCGTTACCAACTAGAGTTGGGGATTCAAATCTTAGATTTGGACTCACACACTAGAGAGCTGACCCAGACTCAGAGTAGACTAGAGACTCAACTCGTTTGCATGCCAGAGACTCAAGACTCAAGTATTTACAATTAAAAGCTGATGTATTGATTGATTTATAATACTTTACCAAGGGTGGGAGTAGAGGAAAAAATATGGAATGGTCTACAACATTATTCATTCCTTCGTTTTGTTTTCCGCTTATCCTAGTCAGGGTTGCAGGAGAGCCGGTTCCTAGCTGGCAACACATGGCGCAAGGCATTAACAACCCTAGCCAGGGCGCCAATCCGTCGTAGGGCATATGCACTCATATTCTCACTCGCACACTAAGGGGAACTTTGGAAACACCAATTAACCCAACATGCATGTCTTTGGAATGTGGGAGGAAACCTTGAGAAAACTCACACAAACACGGGAAGAACATGCAAACTCCACACAGGCAGAGCCTAGGGTTAGGATCAAACCAGGGATCTCTGAGCTGTGAGGGACACTAACCACTGCACCACCGTGCCACCCTCAACAACAACAAAAGTCACAAATTTAACAAAATAAATCACAGCTGGTCTATCGTTGCTTCTCCTTGGGCTTTTAAGAATTCTTTGAGGCATATGCTTCACAATAAAAAAAAATTCTACAAGCTGGTTCCAACTTTCTTGAATAGAAGTTGACAGATCAGCTTTGTTGGTCATAGAGCAGTTTCTTTTTTTATTTCTACCATAAACAACCAATTACTTGGAATCCAGACAGTTTGCTGGCCATGTCATTTAGTCGATATGTCATTTCTGATGAAAAGCTCTATGTGACAAGATGTATTCTCAACCTGACAAATGACTTCATCTTCATGATGTCCAAAATTTCAGTGTACATTTATGCATTGACTGCTGAGGTGATGACTGGCATCTCTCCTGGTTCTTTACCTGACACACAACCCCATATCATGAATGAGTAGAGAAATTTGATCAGGGTTTCATCAGGTAGTCTTCTTACGTGTTTCACTTGAACCAGCATCATGCCCTTGGCCAATGCGGATTTATGAGAGAATATCACTTTCATCCAATCATCCACACTCCATGATTACTTTTCTTTAGTGCATTGTAATCCTGTTTTCTTCTGTTTAGGTGTTGGTTTTTGTTTATTTTTGCTGGTAGTAAATCTGGGCAGCACTGTGGGTAGCACTGTCGCCTAACAGCAAGAAGGTCCTGGGTTCGATCCCATATGGTGCAATATGTGTCCTCTCTGTGTGGTCTGCATGTCCTCCCCGTGTCCGTGTGGGTTTACTCCGGGTGCTCTGGTTCCATCCCACAGTCCAAAGACATGCATTAGGTTAACTGATTATGCTACTGTTCCTGATCTGAGTGTGTGTATATGAGACTAGCTTTGATATAACCTTGAGTGTTGAGTGTGGCTGTTGTTGAATGGCCATTGATGCTGAAAAGCGACCAATTAACTAAACAAAGAAACTGTTTGGAAATCCCATTTCATTCAGCTGATTTTTTTCACAGTTCAACAAATACTGACTCCTGATTCCATCCTCAGTAGTTTGTATGGCCTCCACATGCTTGTATGCATGCCTGTCAACGTCGGGGCATGCTGCTAATGACAAGACGGATGGTGTCCTGAAAGATCTCCTCGCAGATCTGGACCAGGGCGTCACTGAGCTCCTGAACAGCCTGAAGTGCAACCTGGTGGCGTCGGATGGACAGAAACAATGTCCCAGAGGTGTTCTACTGGATTTAGATCAGGCAAGTGGGGGGGGGGGGAGTGACTGGTATCAGCTCCTTCATCATCAAAGAACTGTCTGCATACTCTCGCCACATGAAGCTGAGCATTTTCGTACACCAGGAGGAACCCAGGACCCACCACACCAGCGTAGGGTCTGACTAGGGGTCCAAGGATTTCATCCCGATACCTAATAGCAGTCAGGGTGCAGTTGTCTAGCCTGTAGAGGTCTGTGCGTCCTCCCCAGGCCATCACTGACCCCCCACCAAACCAGTCATGCTGAATGATGTTGCAGGTTCGTGACGTTCTCCATGGCGTCTCCAGACCCCGTCACTTCTGTCACATGTGCTCAGGTAAACCTGCTCTCATCTGTGAAAAGCACAGGGTGCCAGTGGCGTACCTGCCAATTATGGTCTTCTATAGTAAATGCCAATCGAGCTCCATGGGGCTGGGCAGTGAGCACAGGGCCCACTACATGATGTCGGGCCCTCAGGCCACCCTCATGAAGCCTGTTTTTGATTGTTTGGTCAGACACATTCACACCAGTGGCCTGCTGGAGGTCATTTTGTAGTGCTCTGGCAGTGCTCCTCCTGTTCCTCCCTGCACAAAGGAGCAGATACCAGTCCTGCTAACAGGTTAAGGACTTTCTACAACCTTGTCCATTTCTCCTAGAGGAACGGCCTGTCTCCTGGAATCTCCTCCATACACGTAAGACTGTGGTGGGAGAGACAGCAAATCTTCTGGCAATGGTATGTACTGACGTGCCATCCTGCAGGAGTTGGACTACCTGTGCAACCTCTGTAAGGTCCAGGTACCACACCATGGTACTAGTAGTGACGCTGACCCTAGCCAACTGCAAAACTAGTGAAAAATCAGCCAGAAAAGATGAGGAAAGACAAAATGTCAATGCCTCCACCTATTAAACCATATATATGTTTTGAAATTTAAATAAAGTAGAAAGGTTATAAAAGGAAACCATATCTGTAGACCAAGTAAGATGTCAAAGCATCAGGATAAAAAAAACAAAAGAGAGCTGAAAACAGTAAATACAGAAAAGTTTTTGTAGCCGTGTTTAACCGGACAGTTTTAGTAGGAGGTTATTTTTGTACAAAGCAATATGTGTAACTACTAACAAGGCTAAACTAAAATTCTCTGCTGAAGACTTGACTTGCATGTACATTAGAGACTCCTGAACATCTCTACTCTCAACTGATCATTATAATAAAATCTAATATTTATTGTTCAGGATTCAGCGCTAATGCTTTTAGCAATTTTTTCAAAGGTTATGTTCCCGGCTGTACGAGTGGAGGCAAAGCACAGTTTAACGAGCATGATGAACAATAGTAAAAGGTTAAGAGAAAAATCTTGAGAGGCACAGAGAAAGTGGAAAAAAAGAGAAAGAAAAGAAACCCTAGAAAGGGATAACATAATCTATACTGACAAATAACTATTTAAAGTATTTATAATTCTCGCTGTGCATTATCATTCAACGTGGGCGTTTAGGGTACGATATAAAAAGTCCGTTTTCATAGTTCTTGCATTTAGAACAGGGCCTTGCAGCACTCGGAAATTCTTGCACAAAGATTTGTTGTAGGAGGTACTCTGTGTGCATTAAAATGCATGAGTTGCCCTCCATGACTGTTGATTGTTTATCCAGTGGAGAGAGGGCATAATTACTGCAAAATAGATGGAGATGTGTAAAGTGTCATGAACAGAAGGGGAGATTTTTTTGTGCACTGTGTAGGTGTTTTATGGCACAATGCTATGCAAAGCACCGTCAACAAAAACACCCCATGCTGATTTACACTCCTACACACGCGCACACACAGAGCATGCAGAGACAACCATAGTGGAATTAAAAAATTACATACCACTGGATTTTAACCAGAAGGTAGTGAATAAATAAGAATTTTTGAGACACGATTCGAAAATGAAGTAACAGTTTGCAAATCTGTTATCGTCGTACAATAACAAAGTTGGTTGCTCTGTGATGCTCCACATACTTCAAAGCTGCTCGCAGCTTATCACATTAAACTGATTCCTGTTATGCAAGTTATTGGCAGGCTGCTTTCTGTGGGTCGTGCAGTTAACAAGGCTGCCCCCTGGTGTACACTTACATATATACATATATACGCTGACTGTTCGATTAAAATCGTATTTCCGAGTTCAGTTACGTCCTTGTCGTGAGAAGCTAATACCGAAATGATAAACTACAGACGTCCATAGTTTAAACCTAAGCATGTTCCCTTACTGATATCCACGTAAAGCATAAACAGAAAAGTACCACGATCCTGACAGATTTGTCTGCCATGGAACTCATAAAATGAGCAAAATACAATGCGCATAAATGTTATAAAATGTTATCTGAAGAACTTTTCATCCCAAAACCAAACTTCTATATTAATTCTAGTTTATTCTCCACTAAAGTAGCTATTTGCCTCATATTTGTCACATTTAATGACGAGGCGTACCCCTAAATTGAGTCCCAGCATCCCTAAAAATGAGTAAATTGTTTTTTAAACACAGACGTTTCTGTCTGATTAGCCGAAAAAAAATATTTTAACAACAAAAATAGAGCAGTCCCCCCTTGCCTCGCAAATGGTATGATCCACTTTCTGTCTCTGAGAGAAATGCTACCTTTTTTATGTATAGATTTATAAATGTATAGATTATAGATTTGTTGGTGTCGTTCCAGTCACAATGTTTCCCCTACCCAAAAAGTCTGATGTCCTTCCTTCACAAGTTTGGGAAAGTCCAAAATTAAATGTACAGTTAAAAAAAAACAAAAAAAAAACAGGGTTTTTGCTGGTCTCTTTGGGTGCTCAGCAACACTAAAGCTCTGGTCCTAGAAGCAGCACAGTGGTGCAAGTGGTTAGCACGGTCGCCTCACAGCTCCAGAGATCCCCGATTTAATTCTGACGTTTGTACTCTGTCTGTGAGGTGTTTGCATGTTCTCCCTGTGTCCATATGGGTTTACTCCAGGTACTCTGATTTCCTCCATGCATTAGATTAACTGGTTGATCTAAACTGGCCCAGTATGAATATGTCTGACTTGTATTGATGCTCCTGAATAGCTATTGAGACTGATGCGAAGTTAAATAAATAAATACTCCATAATCTATATGTGTTGTCCTATATGTACCTTGGTCCTCGACCACCTCAGAACTCGGCGCTCTTGCCTAAACTTGTATGAGTCGAGCCACGCGACTCATTTCATCCAGAACTCGATTCACGATTCATTACACAGTGATTCAGTGTTTCAGATTTACAATAGCTGTTGCTGCCAACTGAAAGGGAAACAGGAACTTAATGCGCCAGAGCACAGGCTGCAGTTAGCATTAGCATCTATGCCACTGGCCTAACTTCACCAATACAGTAAGTGTGCTTTTACTTTTCACTTTCAATCCTTTACTCACTAAATTACATGAGATTTTTCAAGACTTTTTTCATAAAATCAACTGGGTTAATTATTCTGGCCAACTGTAGGCTAATGTAAGTGTTTTAAACATTAAATTATTGCATATATCTGTTATTATACAGTATAGACCACTGATCAGTTCATGATACATTTAACTTATGATAGATTTGTTGGAACATATCCCCATTGTAAATCAGGGAGC
>JAJAGP010005620.1:0-30983 GCA_025084515.1 Ancistrus triradiatus
CTCCGTACAGAACAGCTTCAGCTCTGGGATGTTGGTGGGTTTCCTCACATTAGCTGCTCGCTTCAGGTCCTTCCACAACATTTCCATTGGATTAAGGTCAGGACTTTGACTTGGCCATTCCAGAACATGAACTTTATTCTTCTTTAACCATTCTTTGGTAGAACGACTTGTGTGCTTAGGGTCGTTGTCTTGCTGCATGACCCACCTTCTCTTGAGATTCAGTTCATTGACAGATGTCCTGACATTTTCCTTTAGAATTCTCTGATATCATTCAGAATTCATTGTTCCATCAATGATGGAAAGCCGTCCTTCCCAGATGCAGTAAAACAGGCCCAAACCATGATACTACCACCACCATGTTTCACCGATGGGATAAGGTTCTTATGCTGGAATGCAGTGTTTTCCTTCCTCCAAACATAACGCTTTCCTTTTAAACCAAAAAGTTCTATTTTGGTCTCATCCGTCCATAAAACATTCTTCCAATAGCCTTCTGGCTCGTCCACGTGATCTTTAGCAAACTGCAGACAAGCAGCAATGTTCTTTTTGGAGAGCAGTGGCTTTCTCCTTGCAACCCTGCCATGTTGTTCAGTGTTCTTCTGATGGTGGACTCATGAACATTAGCCAATGTGAGAGAGGTCTTCAGTTGCTTAGAAGTTACCCTGGGGTCCTTTGTGACGACAGTGACAAGGAAATACTCCCTAAATGTTAGAATTAAAAAACCTTGGGAGGACCTAAACTCAGAGAGACCGCACCTCTAATTTGAAAACCTAATTAGTAATAATAATAATTGAGTTAATAAGTTTATAGTAATAAAAAAATATATATCATAATAGATGAGCTCATTCTGATAAATCTGATAACATACAAACAGCTGTCTTTATTAACCTCAATTACAATGCATTATTCTCAAGTCTTTATTTAATTATCTAACATTTGAGGTCTGGAACACGTAAACCTACAAAAAAAGCAAATGCTAACTTTAGACTTCCATCTACCTTAGTTAAACCAGCTTGCCTTTCAATCAGGTAGAACAGAGTCGGACTTCAGCATTGGATTCATGTTTTACATTGCCATAATGTCTGTGATTTATTTAGGGCTTTTTAATTAGATCATAACAACCAACAGATCTTTAGCACCAACACTGCCAAGTTAACTAGATTAGCACGCAGGTTCTGTGGATAAAAACGAAATAAAGAAGTATATGCCACATGATGTACCACATTAAGGCCCATTAACCTGTTCATGAAGCTTCCTCACAGTCTTCTTGTAATCTCTGTCTCTCTCCTCCAGACATCTCTTCAGATCTTCCTCTCTCTTCATAAACTCAGCCTCCCTGCGAACGGCACACGGGTCAAATCACTCACAGCCATCTATTATTGAAACATGTTCCATTCAGCTGAGAGGCTTCTTAAAAAGCTGAAGTAACCATTCGATATCAGACAGCAGCATCATTCCAGAGACACGTCATTAAATCAGTGGCGTTTAGTGTTTACATGGTGGAATATAACGTCTAATGAGATGGGGAATCAAGTCTGAAACTTGAACTTAAGTCACTAAAACAGCGACTTCAGACTCGCCTTGGATGCAAGATTTGTGAATAATCTACATTTCAGGTAATTTTTTTTTCCTTAATGTATTTCATTCGTTGTGAAACTCTCTTACAAATAAAGTCATGAGTTGCCAGTTTATGGGCTTCTTTCTAAAGTACAGATGCTTATTTGGGCTTGCTCCTGATCCTGGCTCTCTTCAATATACCCATCTAATAAAGCAAAACTGCTAGTTTGTCCAAACCAGTGCACGTTGTGCTACGAGTGTACGTCAGTGTTTCCAGATTCGCCCCAAAATTCCCACCAGCACTCCCCCGCATGTAAACTAATACTGTTACACTTTAGACATGATACCTGACCCAAAGCACATCTGTTATGGGAGAGAACCTGGATGAAAGCCACAGTCACACAAACAAAAGCAGCTTCAAGTGTCCACAAAACATTAGTTTACCCTTCTAAGAATTAGCACTAGTACAGAAATGACACTCAGCACCAGGGCGCACTGGGCTTTTGGTGTGTACAAACCTGTGCTTATGTTCTTGCAGCTGTTTGTCAGCTTTCTCGTATTTGAGCTGCAGGGACTCATGCTGGCTCTGGGCCTCATTCAGTCGCTGGTTGATGGTCTTGCAGAGAGACTGAGCGTCGAGCCAATTCTTCTCCAGCTTCTCTACTCGCTCCCTGCTCTCGTTCATGTTCTTCTCCAGGGCTGCACCTCGAGCTTCCCAAGCCGAGCGATCAGCTTCACACACTTGCAGCTGGAGGAATGCACAAAGACACAAGATACACTTCATCAATTCCTGCTGGTTACTGTAAACCTTAACCCACTTTCTGAAGCATTACCTCCCACTTTAACGTATGGGTTATTTTAATACACTAACCCGCTATCTGAATCTTTAGCTCCCTCTTCACTCTAAGATATGGGGTATTTTCCTATACATGTTTCACTACAAGATATTCCATATTTGAATACACCAACCCGCTATCTGAACCACTAGCTCTCACTATAACAAATGGGTTATTTGAATACACTAACCCGCTATCTGAACCACTAGCTCTCACTATAACGTGGGATACTTTAATACACCAACCCGCTATCTGAACCACTAGCTCTCACTATAACGTGGGACATTTTAATACACCAACCCGCTATCTGAACCACTAGCTCTCACTATAACAAATGGGTTATTTTAATACACTAACCCGCTATCTGAACCACTAGCTCTCACTATAACGTGGGATACTTTAATACACCAACCCGCTATCTGAACCACTAGCTCTCACTATAACATATGCGTTATTTTAATACACTAACCCGCTATCTGAACCACTAGCCTCTCACTATAAACAAATGGGTATTTTAATACCAACCCGCTATCTGAACCCTGGCTCTCACTATAACATAATGCGATATGTGGAATACACTAACCCGCTATCTGAAACCACTAACTCTCACTACAACTATGCGTTATTGAATCCACCTAAAACCCGCATCGGAACCACTAGCCTCTCACTATAAAACAAATGGGTTATTTTAAATAACACAACCCGCTATTCTTGAACACTAGCTCTCATATAAACATATGGGATATTTTAATGCACTAACACTATCGAACCACTAGCTCTCACTAAACAATGCGTTATTTGGAATACACTAACCGCTATTGAACCACTAGCTCTCACTATAACAAATGGGTTATTTTAATACACTAACCCGCTATCGAACCACTAGCTCTCACTATAACACAAATGGGTTATTTTAATACACCAACCCGCTATCTGAACCACTAGCTTCACTATAAACAATGGGTTATTTTAATACACAACCCGCGATCTGAACCACTAGCTCTCACTATAAACAGATGGGATATTTGTACGCACTAACCCCACTATCCTGATGAACCATAGCTCTCACTACAACATGTATGCGTTATTTATTACACTAACCCGCTCTATCTGAACCACTAGCTCTCACTATAACAAATGGGTTATTTTAATTTACACTAGCCCGCTATCTGAAACCACTAGCTCTCACTAAACAACATGGGTTATTTTATACACCAAACCCGATATCTCAACCACTAGCTCTCACTATAACAAATGGGTTATTTTAATACACCAACCGCATCTGAACCACTAGCTCTCAATATAACATATGGGATATTTTAAGTGCACTAACCCAACTACGAACCACTAGCTCTCACTACCCAACATATGCGTTATTTGCATACACTAACCGCTATCGAACCACTAGCTTCCACTATAACAAATGGGTTTATTTTAATACACAACCCGCTATCTGAACCACTAGCTCTCACTATAACAAATGGGTTATTTTAATACACCAACCCGCTATCTGAACCACTAGCTCTCACTATAACAAATGGGTTATTTTAATACACCAACCCGCTATCTGAACGACTAGCTCTCACTATAACATATGGGATATTTCAATACTACAACCCACTTTTCAAACTCTAGCTCCCACTATACCACAGCAGCTCACAAGCAAAACCACTAACAGTCCAAATGGTCCCAGTGCCAAAATAATGCTAAAACAATTAAAAGCAGGCAGGGTTTTGAATATGCTGGAACAAGACGGAACTCCTCCTATAGGAAATAATAACTATAGGCTTCAACTGTCTGGATATTCAGCATCCAGCCTGGTTTTTGATATGACCTACATTCAGATAGCAGGATTCCACTGTGTGTAAACAGCAGACATGACTTTAAGAGAACAGACATGATTGGGGATTTACCTTTTCTTTCATCAGCTGCAGTTCTGCCACCGTTGCGCTGTGCCTCATCTGCAGCTGTAAGACAAACAACGTTGAGAGGTAAAAGATGCTAGAACGAGAACAGCGAGAGCCTGCTACTCTTCTTCATAACCAGTCTTGGGAGATTCAGACCTTATATTCTTCGACATGTTTTCTTTGGTACTAAAGTCTACTGGGTGTTGAGCATTATTTGTTTGTTTGGGTTTTAAGCAGGGGTTTAATGATACACTCTGCTCACGATTAGATTCAATTCATGATTCAATTTTCTCACGAATATTGATTTTACATTTGCCAAAAGACATTGCTTTTTTTTATTTCTGTAGTGTAAACAATGAAAACAATGCATATTTTCTTATACAAGTTGTTTAACAATAAAACTTTAGTTCCTTGCAATTAAAAAAAATGACTAGAAACATTAGGTCTAAAATTGTAAACAAAATGTCCTCTTCTCTCTGCACCTCTGTCCAATATCCAATGTTTCTTTTTATTCCATCAGTGCAATACGAATCTTGAAGTGCAAAGTCTTTATGTGTCTGACTGCCTTAATCTGTCTGTCTGACTTATTGTGTTTGTGTAGATTTGCACTGTTCTGGAGCAGCAGTCCTAATTTAATTGTATAATTGTACAATGACAATAAATGCATTATCTTCATTTAACTTACTGTAGTTTCACCATACATTATACTTTTCTTTTATTTCTGAAGAATAACAACTCAAAAGTGTACTTTTCTTGTATAAAAAGTAAACAAAAAAGAAACTTTAGTCACCTGAAAGTAAATTAGGCTTCTCACTGAGAACTACATACATGTCTGAGTATGTCTAGTGTTCAAAACTGGAATTGCATTAGATGGCAGCAAAATCAAGAACGTATATTCAAGTTAGACAATGCATCGTCCCACCCGACAACGGACACCGGCCCATTTTTGCATCGCGGTGCATTGTGTCACGATACATCGTTACACCCCTAGTTTTAAGCCATATCAGCAAAATATGGCTATTATCAGCCTAGAAAGTTTGTCTTTAATGGTTTGGAGTGTGGTTGCACAACAATGTGTTTTATATTTAAGGTATGATAAGAAGGTTCTCATCTTCCTTGGGGTTATGTTCTTGAACAAGTCTTTGAGGTCAGTCTTGTTGAAGACGTTATAGCAATATCAATAATAAAATCAGCATCGTACCTCTTTGAATGTTTGGTCCAGCTCGCCCTGACTGCCTTCTGCTGGGAGATCGATTCCTTGATCCTTTAGTTGTGCAAACACTGCTTGGGTTAAATCAAAGCTCATGTTCTCTTCTTTCTCCTGCTGCTCCTCAAACATCTCAGTCTCTCCATCCTGCACCGGAGCAGAACAGATCAGATACTCACTCACAGATCAGGAGTAACTGACAAACCATTACAATGGCATTCACATTAAAATAATGACTTGTTGAAAATGACTTTTCTACAAACCATGTACTTGAGTTAAAGTAGAGATACGTACGGTAAAGTATTACACCAGTAAAAGTCCTCCATTTAGACCTCCACTTGAGTAGAAGTACAAAAGTCTTTAACTTTAAATGTACTTAAGTATCGAAAGTCCCATGATTTATCAGTGTTTCCCAACCTTTTTGAGCCACGACACATTTCACATTTGAAAAATCACAAGGCACACCACCAAACAAAAAAAATGTCACAAAAAGTGTATTTAGTCTCAATTTACTCACTCAGTGTGAAACCTGGGACTGTTTAGATGAACACAAAGCTGATATCTTACTGTCCTCTAGTGGAAGAGGATGTAATTGCTCTGCCTGTCACTACACACCACTCTCTTATAGTACCGATCAGGTGAAACTGGATAATCTTCCACGGCACACGTACGTGCCGCGACACAGTGATTGTTAAACACTGGATTAATTATCATTTCTGTAACTAGATTCTTCCTTTATCAACTAATTTTAGGTCAAAAGACTTGTGTCACTGTTGGTACACAAATATTTTAACAGAATGTCATTAATTAGTCCAACAGGTCAAAACAAGTTCAAAACAAAGTGCACACTAGGCCCTGATTGGTGTGCTTCCTTCTCACTTTTGTTTTTATTGCTTACGTTCTTATGCACATATAAGCCAAAGGTTATGACACTTTGCATAATGTAGAGGAGTAAAAAGTCAGATATCTGACCTTAAAATGTAGTGGAGTTAAAAGTAAAAAGTCACCCAAAATGCAAAGACTAAAGTAAAGATACACAAAAAAGAACTACTTAAGTATAGTAACGAATTAGATTCTCTTCGTTACTGTCCACCACTGTAATTTAAGCATGACTGAGTGTGTATGTTAGCATAAATATAAGAATGTTACTGAATAAACGTTGGAAATCTGAAAGTTGGAAGTCGAAAGGAGGATAGCAGTGAAATTTGAACTTACGTTAGCCACTGAGCTAGCAACATCATTGCTCATGAAGGTAACCTGATTATGTTCTAGGGCTGTGCTAAAAAATAAAATAAAATAAATAGATACAGCAATATCACACAATATTTGTGATGTACTACATCGATTTTCAGCTCAAAATCTAGATTTTTTTGGAAGGAACAAGTACAGTGCTTTGGCTCAATTTGTCCGCTGAATTATCAAAGTCACGTGATGTATTAAGACTCAGATTGTACACCATGACTTGTATTTCAGCTGTTTTTAGATTTCTAATGAAAGATCACAATAAGCATCGCAATGTATCGTGATCTAATCGTATCGTGAATTCCTTTCCGATACGCACCCCTGTTATGTCCTAGGTTCTGAGTGTATAAGCGGTTCATGTCTCCCTCACCTCTTGCTCAGTGCTCTTGCTGTCTCCTGATGACAGGATCTGATCTTGATCCCGGTCTTGGTGCTGGATGTGATCCTGTTGTTGCAGGATCTGTGGCGGTTCCTCTTCATGCAGCACCTCTTCAGACGAGATCGGCTCTTCATACTCGGCCTTTTGGTTTTGGTTGGTGTGCTCGTGATTCTGAGGAATATTCTCATGCGCCAGAGTCTCGCTGATGAGTCGTGCCACTTCGCTCTCTACGCCCGGCTTCTCTCGGCCAATCAGAAACCTGCATTGTGTGACATTTATTGTCACCATCAAGCATCTTATACAGTTGCATGAAATAATTGTGAATGCCCTGGATGTGTGTGAGGTTTAGCATGCATCTTCAGCTGTATCTCTGAGACATTTATATATCGTTGGCACACAGTTTTCTTGTGAAAATCCCCTTTATATTTATATTATAGCACAACCATTCAATAGTAGCACAACAGTCGTTCAATGGCGAATACCTGTAGACAGAAGCTAAAAAGAATAATAGAAAATATAAAAAAGAAAATATTAACTATGATAAATAAAATGCATAACACAATATTATGGGGGATAAAATAAAAATATCCAGTGGTCGAATTCGGTTCTCAACGCCATTTGACTAGAAATTTCTCGAATCTTGTCCCTTGCTTGCTACTCGGCTCACTTGCTTCAAATTGTATGAGTCGTGCCATGCGACTCGTTTCAGCTGAAACTTGATTCATGATTCACTACACAGTGATTCAGTTTCACAATAACCCTATTTATTGTGTATAGTTTGTGTTGTTCTTTATTTGTACATCTACAGTACTGTATTCTTAGCGCAAATAAGTCTCCATGGGTCCTAAAAAGGTTAGCAATGACAGCCACCTGAAAGGAAAACCGGAACTGAAACCCCCAGAGCACAGGCTGCAGTTAGCATTAGCAGCTAGCGTCCGGAGTTCACCAATAGAGTAAGTGTTTTGCTTTTACTTTTCACTTTCAATCCATGACTCATTAATGGGGAGATTTTTCAACACTTTATTATAAAATAAGCTATGCATTAATGAATTTGGCCAACTCTAGGTTAAGCTAAGATTAATTCATTCTTTATGGGAAATTTTGCTCGGTACTCGCAGTTTTCAGCTCGACATGCTTTCTGGAACAGGTACCACTGCATAATAAATAAAATGGCATGTTTGATAAATAAAAGAATGAATAAAATAAAATTATTAAGGAGCCTCGGGGTATTTAATCCACTATAAATGCAATCACTGTTGGTTCATGTCAAAAAATCCATTTAAAAAACTGCCTTAACCATCTGCAGTTTGATTAGCAGCTTCAGTGCAGCTCAGTGAGGCTCAGACATACCTTTCTGTGAATGATTACTCAACCCGGTCGACGCAGACCACAACAATTTTTGTGCATTATTAAATTTACATTAAAGTCGGTTACATTTCTGGGACGAAATTCAGACCACGTTTTACAAGCAACATACAAATCCAGTTGATATTAAAGGGTTCGGAAACATTTCTTGCAGTTCAATTCAAACGTTACCTGCACAATTCCCTCTATACCGGCGGCTTACACAGCCATACTCTGATCTGTCCTGTTTGAGCACTGTGTAACCTGTACCTGCAGCATGTTCCGCTTCTTTGTTTGTGCATTATAAGCCACAGACGGCTCTGACAAATCATTAACAGGTCTTCGAGTATCGATGGCACTGAGCAAACACCAGCCCTGTGATCTATGACCACTACACCCAGCACGACAGTCGAGTGCTTCTACTGCACATGCATTGCTTTATAATTAGATCTTCAGTTCATATCCGGACAGTAGAGACCTCGTCCTGAATTCCACATCGGTAAATCATTGACACATCAGCCACGTTTCTACATCCATGTGTTCTTACTTCACGAGTCCTCTGGTGTTCTTCAGTACAGTGGCAGCGAACATCTGGGTGACTCCAACCAGACTCACGCCGTCAACCTCCACAATTTGATCGTTTACCTTTATACTGAAAGAAAAGAAAGTTGAGTCATATCAGTCTTAATTATTACCATTTTGTGTTCAAGCAACTGACTTGCTTAAAGAGAAATGTGCCACAGAATTTTTGTTTATAGTGTGTTTATTAGAAAGAATTTCACCCAAATCTCACTGCATATGCCAGTTTGGGGTCTTTTGACCATATACAGTACTGTGCAAAAGTCTTAGGCCACCATGAGATTTGTTGTTTTAGCAACAGCACAGTTTTCCCAGAAACTTCATTAAGATACAAACATGAAATATGTGCACAAATTACAAAGAAAAAAAAAAAAAATCAGAACAAAATGGTTTTTACAGGCAAAAGTCAGTATTTAGCGTGACCACCTTTGGCACCATCTGGAACATTTTTGCAGAGACTGTCCTGAAGTTCATAATGGTACATAACAGGCTTCTTTCAGCAGTTCGTCTTTAGATTCAGGCTGTCTTTTATTTCTTTCTTTGTCCAGGTGATCCTATACTACCTCTATAATATTTAGGTCTGGACGCTTTCTGTTTGTTTACATTTACAGCACTTAGCAGACACCCTTATCCAGAGCAACTTACAATTGATACAGTCTTACAATCCAAGCAATTGTGGGTTAAGGGCCTTGCTCAAGGACCCAACAGTGGCAGCTTGGCAGATGTGGGATTTGAACCCTGGACCTTCTGATCCATAGTCCAGTACCTTACCCGCTAGGCTACCACAGTCCCACCACAGTTTGTTAATACTGCACACAAATTTCCTGTAGTTTTTAAACTGTATTCTAATAAAGAGATTGAGAAATAATTATATGACCACTGCTAGAACACCAAATCTAAAGGTGTTACAGTACTGAACATCATTATATACAGTGGATCCTTGGAATTTGACCTTAATTGCTTCCAGAAACTCTGATCTGAATCATTTTTCCTCTGTAAGAAGTAATGTAAATAGGATTAATCCGTTCCCGACCCCCAAACGATTGTTCTTACGCGGTATCCATATATAGTTAAGTATGAAAAGCATGACTAGCAAATATCATTACCATGAGTCACAGTGGGGTAAAAGTTTTCGGTTCGTACCGGCCATCGCACTGAGCTGCTCCATTCTGTGTTATGGTTTTGACGAAGATGCCGAGTTTCTCCAGACCTTGGTCAGCACCGACACCCATTCCGATGATACTGATCCCCAGCCCTTCTACTCCTGTCCAAACAGACTAATTACAGCACAGCTAAGAGATTTCAGTGCACAAACACATTCCACTACAGGAAAGCAATACACAGAGGAAACTGCAGGCCACTAATGAAGGGACGCTAATGTGCTTAAGTGCATCTAAAGAGATCAGGGAACATTTCAGCCCCATAAGGATCATTAGATCATAGCACCTCATCTATCTGCCATTATTCAGCCAGCTTTTGTTTACCATTAACAATAAATCTTTCCTTTAGGGCTGCATGACTATGGCGATTAGGATACTGATAATTTGAAGAATAATTTATGCATTTTATCTATTAAACCCACCAGCATCATGTTCATGCTGCACATTATAGGCCTAGTTACACTACTAAAAGTTCATTTCCAGCATTCAGCCCTAGAGTGGCTTAAACTGGTACAATCTTACAAAGTACAGCCCAAACAACAAAGGGTTAACGGTCTTGCTCAAGGGGCCCAACAGTGACAGCTTGGCAGAACCATGTCTTGAACCTTCAGTCTTCCAGTCAGCAGTCCAGTACCTTATCCCCTGAGCCACCCCAGTCATGTACATCACTAGCATCAAAAATTTCTCCGTTTAGTTAGAAAGGAGTTACTACTCAGGTTAATAACAGTCCACGTTAACCTCTCACCTCCATGTGACCCATTACAGTACGACAGCCCAGCACATTACACACAAGGTCATAACATCATGCAGTGTCACCTTTCTGAATTTCCACAGGAAAGACGTCCATCTTCTCCACTCTCTTCTCCAACTCGTACTCGGCCGACGCTGATACAGGATCGACCTCGTCATTGCTGCGATCATATTCCTCATTGGAGTATGTAGAGAAAACCTGAGAAACATCACAAACACACCCACACCAAGTTACAGTTAAAGCCAACCATGCCTGGCAATGACAGTTCAAGCTAACAAATAAATCAGCTGAACACTTAAAACCTTTTTGCCATACATTCCGAAATGTAATTAATCTAGAGAGCTGAAATGGCTTAATATTCTCTTTTCTGGTACTAACAAACAATTAGCTTGTCGTTAGTTCGTCCCAGAAGGCTTGTCGAGAAACGAAAACGCTAATTTTTCCCATGGCAAATTGAACGAATCGGTTCCCAGTGTTGTGCGTGAACGAGTTCAAAAGAACGCGTTCATTGAACACGCCCATTTTTTCGTGAACGTTGAACTGAACGCAACACATTTTTTAATAAAGAACTTGAACGTGAATTAGATCACATTATGTGTCATGAACGGCAGACATCACTGTAAATGAACGTTGGAATTTGTTTTCCATTGAAAACTGAGTGACATCTGTTTTCTCTTTTGAAACGCAACGACAAAGTTCCTCCCTCCTGTATTCTCGCTGGTGCCGCTTAAATCATGTATCACCAGACAGAAATGGTTTGACATTGTGTGCGCAATGCATTGCGGGCAACGTAGTGTCCGGCTGAGAATAGTTAACATACTGGCTTAATAACATACTGGCTTCCGCACGACGTTACCCGTGATGAATTGCAGCAGAGCGGGGTAGCCATAGCAACGCCGCGTACACAATTGTAGTGTCATGAGCAAATGTCTACAATGAGCAGTTTCAAAGAACGTATAGTGATTTCTAGCTTGTAGTGTGAAAAAAAGTATTTATTTGAATATCTCACGAAAAAAGTAAAATGAACTGAACTTTGAACTAGTTCAGAATTAAAATTGTGAACTTTGAACGTGAACTGTTCACTTTGAGCATGTATGAACTGAATTTGAACTAGTTCAGAAAAGCTGTGAACTGGCACAACACTGTCGGTTCCAGACCCCCAGAAAATCCACTGTATAAGGCATTACATGCATTAATGGAGTTGTATTGTACAGGAGCTCCCTGATTTATGATGGGGATATGTTCAGTAAATCCATCACAAGTTAAATGGACCATTTAATATAGTCTATACACTATCACAGCAGAGCTGACCTTTTTGCTTAAATCAATTACATTCACCTAGTGGTGGCCAAATCATTAACAGAAAGCTTATAAGAAAGTGTTGAAAATCTCATGCAATTTACTGAGTAATGGACAGAAAGTGAAAAGTAAAAGAAAAACACTTACTCTATTGGTGAACTCCGGGCACTAGCATAGCTGCCAAGCTAACTGTAGCCTGCGGCAGAAAAACCTCATCTGCCGCAGACGCAGCCAGTCGTGTCTGCACTGGATGCTCAGCTAGATCCCTGCTGTATTGGGCTAACGTTTTTAACCGATGCACCACCTGAGCACCATGATCATATAAAAATGCTGCTAATACGCAAGGACACAGAAACCGAATTCCCTTAGTCCTTCATCAATCAGCAGACGATTAAAGAATTAAAGAAAGCACAAATGAAATAAACAGCGTGCTAACTTAAATTAGACGATCGCTATAAAACAGCTACACACCATTTCTTATATTAGTAGTAAAGTAACCAGTGTGGTAATGAAGCTGTCTGGGAGATGCTGCAGCTGTTTTTGCCCTTCATATTAAAAAGAATGAAAAAAAAGCCCTCACTGTTGGACAAGATTTTCTGTTTTCAAATTCTCCAAGCCAGCCTTTAAACACAGGCTAGCTGACTGCAACTGGTCACTATTACGCTTCAGAAATTAGCACACTAAACACTCTGTACCACAGCTATCGCATATAATATTTAACTCTGTCATTGTGGAGTAACCAGGCACCTCCGAACAAGGTCTTATTCTTCAGCATTCACACACAAAACACAGACAAGTCTCTCATTCCCTTTCCATGGCTCCGAATCCCTAAATCCCTAAATGCTAGTTATTCTTAGGAACTAGCGGATGAGATTTATAGCAGAGTGAGAAACTACAGGAGCGAGCACAGTAATCAGGTCAAACATCAGCCTTCGATTCCACCGATTCATTCCCCCCCAAAACAAGCCGCTGTGTCTCAGACACTGGATTCAGCTTACTAAGAAAAACAACGTTAGCTAACTGAAATAAATCCACACAACAACACAGCAACCAGCTTCACTTCCGCCTGTTCGTACCAAACACCTCATTCAGACATGGCTGCCTTTGAAGGCATTTTATCTAGACCGAAACCAACTCCATTTTCTGTATTACATAGATGAAGTTCTAAAAAATTAGCCTGTGTTTTCACCCTTTATTACTCAGAGTAAAAGAGACTTGATCTTGTACTATAAGAGCATGTGATATGTATCCTCTACGAGAATATCTTAATTATTGCTTTAAAAATGTGCGAGCTGACATCTGTCATCACGGCGCCCATTACATGTCCTGCCTTTGAAGCCAGCCAATGTCACCTTCGTTTGTAGTGGTGCTGTGAACAAGAAACCTGGACCGTACCGCCTTTAGCGACGAATCCAAGTTCTGTTTGGGTTCCGACAATGGTCCGGTTCCAACATGGAGGCCTCCTGGTGACACATTGTCCCAACTGCTGGTGTGATGATCTGGGGAGCCATCGCATAGGACAATCGGTCACTCCTAGTAGTGACACAAGGGACAAACACATTGATATACGCAGGACATCCTGCAGCCACGTGTTGCTTCTCATAGCACAGGGATTTTTCAGCAGGATAATGAGCAAGGGTTTCACAGGAATGTCTCTGCCAGATTGCAATACTTCCTTTGCCTGCCTGGTTGCCAGATTAATCGCCAATCGAGCAGCTGGGACCCCAGCTTCAGTAAACTATGAGTGTACAGGATCTCCAGGCCCAGCTGTGGGCAAATGTGTCACAGAGGCAGTCAACGATCTTTCACCAAGAGGTACACTACCCAAAGGTAGCCTCTGAGAACCTTTTTATAGAGCAGTGAAAAAAGCATTTTTACGCCCTCTTGTGGCAAGACCCAGTGTCTGATCAGAATTCATATACATGCCTGTGACGTAACTGCATGGCAAGTTTTACAGCAATCCAACATTTCTACCTTTCTATTTATTTTTTGTCAGTGTGTGTGTGTGTGTGTATAAAATTATGTAGATGCCAGTCATTCTTGCACACAGCAGCAATGCCATGTCACAATACTAGAGCAGTCAAATCTTAGAAGGACAGTCAGATCAGATCCATACGCAGAGCTTTGATAGTATCGGTAACCCATAGAACTGGATTCAGAGTAAATAGTGGTAACTGTGAGACAGGCATACAAGCCTATTTATATACGCACACATCTTGAGCATCCTGGAAAAACAGGTCTTGAGAAAGTTTTCTCAAGATCCTGTGTTAGCTTGTCATTTGCTAATGACCAGTCAGAGGAAACAAATTTACAACCTACTACTGGAAGAGGAACAGGAAACAAAAGTGCAGCCCAAACAAGGAGCCACAATGGATGCTAAGTGTTGACACTCTGGTTCACTTGTCCATTTAGTTTATTTTTGGCTATTAAATGCATGGTTCCAAATCAGAGCTCTGATGCCTATCCCGGAATTGACTGGGCGCAGGCGAAAGTGCTCCATGAACGCACCATAGTCCATCTCAGGGCCCTGCTACAGCACTGTCTGACCTTCATTTTGCAAGCCCGGAGTTTGAAAGCAGGTTCTCAGGAACTTGTTTCAACTGACGACAAAGTTAATCATCACATACACAGTATTGTGAAAAAAAGTAGTAGGCCACTATTACACACTTGAATTTGTCACTTCATAATCCTCTTTCCTACTGATCTTCATTCCAATCTTTGAGAGCTTTAGCATATATATCTTAGTCTTTTCACCCTGCTACCCTCGCTAAAAAGGGGTTTCTTGGATGCGACCCTTCCAAAAAGAATATTTCTGATCAAGCTTCTTCGTACTGTAGAAGAGTCAACCTACCATCCTGATGAAGCTGCCCGTTGCTGCTATTGTTCCAGTGAAAACAAGTAAGTAAAAACTTACCAGTGTAGCCTACAGAAGCCGTTTTTCTGGTTGTATTAAATAAAGAGACTGAAGAATACGTATATATGGTCATTATACCATTGCTAAGACAATGCTAGAGGTAGTTCCTGATTTACAATTTAAGCATGCTTAAAACACTTACATTAACCTACAGTTGGGAAATACCATTAACACAAAGCTTATTTTATAATAAAGTATTGAATATCCTGTCATCTGTTGAATAATGTATGGAAAGTGGAAAAAAAAAAAAAAAGAATAATAATAATAAAGTTATTGCTGAGATCACAACTTTATCAGTGCATTTCCCAGCGCTCATCACTCAGTCCCTACATGACGCACTGCCGATGTCCTCATTCAGGTGTGCAGGAGAATATCGAACCTCTTACAGAGGAAAAATAAAAATTCTACTGGTTTTCGCTGAATGTGTATTTATGTGCATAATCAGATTCCCATCGGAAAGTCAAAATACAGTAAAACAGGGTAGTATCTGTATTTCTAATCTAAAAGGTGAGCTAAAACTCAGCAGTGCATACATAGATGATATAGATAGACCTGTCAACACGAATGAACACACACACACACACACACACACACACAGTGAAGGTTTGTGAACCCTTTAGAATTTTCTATATTTCTGCATCAATATGACCTAAAACATCATCAGATTTTCACACAAGAACTAAAGTAGATAAAGAGAACCCAGTTACACAAATGAGACAAAAATATTATACTTGGTCTTTTATTTATTGAGGAAAATGATCCAATATTACATATTAGTGAGTGGCAAAAGTATGTGAACCTCTAGGATTAGCAGTTCATTTGAAGGTGAAATTAGAGTCAGGTGTTTTCCATCAATGGGATGACAATCAGGTGTGAGTGGGCACCCTGTTTTATTTAAAGAACAGGGATCTATCAAAGTCTGCTCTTCACAACACGTCTGTGGAAGTGTATCATGGCACAAACAAAGGAGATTTCTGAGAACCTCTGAGAGTTGTTGATGCTCATCAGGCTGGAAAAGATTATAAAACCGTCTCTAAAGAGTTTGGACTCCACCAATCCACAGTCAGACAGATTGTGTACAAACAGAGGAAATTCCAGACCATTGTTACCCTCCCCAGGAGTGGTCGACCACCAAAGATCACTCCAAGAGCAAGGCGTGTAATAGTTGCAAGGTCACAAAGGACCCCAGGGTAACTTCTAAGCAACTGAAGGCCTCTCTCACATTGGCTAATGTTCATGAGTCCACCATCAGAAGAACACTGAACAACAATGGTGTGCATGGCAGGGCTGCAAGGAGAAGCCACTGCTCTCCAAAAAAGAACATTGCTGCTGGTCTGCAGTTTGCTAAAGATCACGTGGAACGAGCCAGAAGGCTATTGGAAGAATGTTTTTGTGGACGGATGAGACCCAAAAATAGAACTTTTGGTTGGGTTTAAAAGAAAAGCGTTTGATGTTTGGAGAAAGGAAAACACTGCATTCCAGCATAAGAACCTTATCCCATTCTGTGAAACATGGTGGTGGTAGTATCATGGCTTGGGCCCTGTTTTGCTGCATCTGAGCAGGATGGCTTGCCATCATTGATGGAACAATGAATTCGAATGATATCAGAGAATTCTAAAAGAAAAAATTGTCAGGACAATCTGTCCATGAACTGAATCTCAAGAGAAGGTGGGTCCATGCAGCAAGACCACGCCCCTAAAGCCACACAAGTCGTTTTAACAAAAAATGGGTTAATTAAAGAAGAATAAAGTTCATGTTTTGGAATGGCCAAGCCAAAGTCCTGACCTTAATCCAATGGAAATGTTGTGGAAGGACCTGAAGCGAGCAGCTAATGTGAGGAAACCCACCAACATCCCAGAGCTGAAGCTGTTCTGTATGGAGGAATGGGCTAAAATTCCTCCAAGCCGGTGTGCAGGACTGATCAACAGCTACAGGAAACGTTTAGCTTCAGTTATTGCTGCACAGGGGGGTCACACCAGATACTGAAAGAAGACGTTCACATACTTTTGCCACCCACTAATATGTAATATTGGATCATTTTCCTCAATAAATAAATGACAAAGTATAACATTTTTGTCTGATTTGTTTAACTGGGTTCTTTTTATCTACATTTAGGACTTGTGTGAAAATCTGATGAAGTTTTAGGTCATATTTATGCAGAAATATAGAAAATTCTAAAGGGTTCACAAACTTGTGTGTGTGTGTATATACACATACACACACACACACACACACACACATTACATTACATTACATTACATTATACAATGATATGATAATGTGCTATAATCCCAGAGGTTCCCGACTTTAGACAACAGATCAACATTCAGCCTCTCTGTAAGAGGCCAGAGACACAGAGAGGCTTTTCTTTCCAGACCAGGACTCGTCCCTTTTAAGTATTCCTCTTTGTAACAGCGTACCATTGAGTCATGTGACCTCGTACACAATACACTTCCTGTGTGATCCCAACCGATCTGTGTTCTCAGCATCTGGACTTTGCAAAGCCTTTGCAAAGGCAAAACGGCTAAAGACTGGTTAATGGTTCATGCTGTACAGGACTGGGGTGGGTGAGAAAAGGAGTTTTGGATGGATCTTGAAGCATTTACATTTTTCAGAGCGACTAAAACAGATACAATCTTACAGTGTAAAGTTAAAGCAACTGTGCGTTAAAAGCATTATTGGAGGGCCCAGCTTGAAAGTGTCGTGT
Source organism: Ancistrus triradiatus (assembly GCA_025084515.1). Lineage (NCBI taxonomy): Eukaryota > Metazoa > Chordata > Actinopteri > Siluriformes > Loricariidae > Ancistrus > Ancistrus triradiatus. The sequence goes on from JAJAGP010005620.1 coordinate 17,880, forward strand.
TATGAACCCTAACCTTATTGCTCCACCTTGTAGATGTAAAGTCAGAGACAGTAGCTCATCTAATCCTCTCGAACCCTTCATCTGTGCTTACAGGATGCTGGTAGCTGAACATTTTTGGTTTCTAGTCCAGAAGTGACACTGAGGTGTTTAAAAACTCCAGCAGCACTGCTATGTCTGATGCACTGATACACACCACCACATCAGTGTCACTGCTGAGAATGACCCACCAACCCGAAGAGTACCTGATCTGTACTGGTCCTGACCATTAGAGAATAGAGTAAAGGGGACAAAAAGAGAAACAGATGGACTACAGCCTGTAACTGTAGAACTACAAAGCGCTTCTATATGTTAAGTGGAGCTGATAAAAAGGACAATGAATGTAGAAACAAGGAGCTGTACCCTATAAAATGAACAGTGAGTGTATAGTCAAATATAGTCTTTGACATAGACATAGCTCACCCTGATAGAAACGTCAGATTGCTGCAAATCTCAGCATTCAGTTTGGTCTCGTATGATTACAGGTGTGGTATGATTAGACTCTGGGTCCTTCCACAAGAGGACATAAAATTGCTTCCACTGGTGTCCTATAAAAAGGCTCTCAGAAGCTACTTTTCAGTAGTGTACCTCTTGGTGATTGATCGTTGACTGCTAGACATGCCTCTAGGACATTTGCCCAGAGATGTTACAGCTGAGCCTGTAGATCCTGCACACTTGTAGGTTGCCAAAGTCAGAGTCCCATCTGGTCCTACAAATGCTCAGTTGGTTATAAATCTGGGTTTCCTGGGAAACCCTTGCTGTATGTAAGCAGAAAGCAGAGACAGGGGTGTATAGTGGAGGTGTCACCTGTGTCTAACGGTGGATAACAAAACTGTGGGAGCTGCTCGTGCTTGTTGGTGGATCAGTTGGTGGAAGAGAAGAATCCTCTCTACTGGTGGTCTGGCTGGGCCGGACTTACTGCTCCCAGCACCTCTTAACAGCTGGACCAGAACGGCCTAGATGGTGGGCAATTTGTCGAAACGTCATCCTGATTCTCTCAGTCCAATATTGCTCCCCCCGCTCAAAGTTCGTCAACTGGGCAAAATGTTTTTTTCGTAGAGTTTTTTTCGTAGAGGCATGTCTAGCAATAAACAATCTCTCACCAATGGGTACACTAGCCAAAAGTAGCCTCTGAAAGCCTTTTAATAGGGCAGCAGGGGAAGAACTTTTACACCCTCTCATGGCAAGACCCAGTGTCTAATCAGACCACACCTGTAATCATTTATATATCTACCTGGGGCGGAACTGCATGCCGAGATTTGCACCAATCTGACATTTATCTGGGAGCGCTACTTTTTTGTTAAATGAGTGTACATCTCTGGTTGCCATTAACATGCAATTAAACACATGTTCCTCTGTCCACATCACAAACACCTTTGCCTAACATGGTTTAAACCATCTTTTTAAGTGGTTTGACTGATCTGATTTACATATGCAGTATTATGTGCCTAATCCCCATCTTTACACAGTTCTGATACTCTTGGGAAACAGAAAAGAAACAGAGATTCATTAGTACAGGTCAAGACGAAGACCTTGGTAAATGCCTACGGCTCTTTACTTCTCTACCTCCATGTTTTCGTTCCACATATTAGCTGTCTGAGGCAAGGAACACATGCCTGAAATGATGCAAGCTCAGACAGGACCTTAGTTCAAGAAGCTGACTGCTTCTACACACTTGGCTGCACAGCTTACTGATCCAGAATCATAACGCATACTGATCCGTGATCATTTTCTCTAACACCATCATTGACTGTAACACAAATCGGGTCTCATGTCAGAGGAATCAGCAAACGACCCATACAAATTTTTCTGTTCTCGGTGTTGCTCAACAGATAGGAACTCGGAAGCAAAACACCTCCACCAGCATGTAAGGTCTTGTACAGAAAGTGTTTAAGAAGGTTATCTTACTGAAACTTTCCGACAAAACCAGATCAGACAGGCAGGCCATTCCAAGAAGGCTACCTAAAGGAAAATCCACCTTACCTGGATAGGGGCAGTCGAGAACTTGATCTTCCTCCTTGGGTTGGGATCTTCTTCATCAGAGAGGCCTGGAAGCTCCTCATACCCCTGCAAACGGTCCTGGTTTGATCCATTCTGCTCTCCAGACTCCTGGTTTTCCACATCCGACTTGTTCTCCCGGTCATCTACGAAAGCAGCGTTCTCGATCCCGCACATCGCTGATCTCGTCTCGTCCTCACTCACTGGTTCTTCCACAGGTGCCTCTTCAACATCCTCATCATCCTCCTCTTCATCTAAAGCTCTGCTGGCTTCTTCCAAAACACCACTTTCCTCATGCTTGTCTTTGCCCCTCTGTTCATCCTGCACGGTGCTCTCCTCATTTTCTTCAATCACTTTCTGTTCACAATCTGCCTTCTCAATCTGTCCACTCAGTCCTTCTTGCCCATGCTTGTCCCGGACTTCTGATGACTTCAACTTGTCCTGCTTTTCATCGTCATCTTTCTGCTGCTGCTCCTCTTTGCACATGACTTTCCTCTCGGCTGAATCTTCCTGATCCTTCTTACCTATATCCATTCTGAGCTCTGTCTCTTTCCTCATTTCCTCCTCCCTTATTGTAAAGCCCCTCCCTGACTGACTTTCATTCATTTGGGAATCCTTCCCATCTTTCACCTCGTCATCCTCGTCCTGGTCCTCTTTGTACATGCTTTTCTCCTCTGCTAACTCTTCTCGGTCCTTCTCCTCCACATACTTTGTAAGCACCATCCCATTCTTTCCGTCCTCGCCCGAGTTATGTTCAAGCAACCCATCTTGGGAACCCTCACGATCGAAGGAATCCCTGTTGGAAAGGGTTTTTTTGCTAAAGGGTTTCCCATTCTTAGGCTCCTCAAAAACATCATCTGCAACATGTTCCTCCTCGTTGCTCTCGCTCTCTGATGATTCGTTCTTGACCTCCACCAGCTCAGCTCTGACCGTAGCCAAGCCTGGGGCACCAAACTCCCCTTTCGCCTGCTTGTCTTTGGGAATCTTCTGCGGCAAATATGTGCTTCCGTCTTCAGGGGAGCTGACAGAATCCCTGCTCTGAGATAATCGAAGGGTCTTCTCACTTTTAAACAGAACAGTTGGCTCCGTTGCAACAATGGACATTGTGGTTTCTTTAACATTTTCAAATGCAGAGTTAGGACCATCACCACTCCCATAAGGGTTCTCCACTATACAGAGTCCATTTGTTGGACTAAGTGGATGCTGGGGGATAAGTTCATCGGTGTGACTTGAACTTTCCGGCCACAGAGTGTACGATGTCGGAGAATCGGCACTATCTGGAGACGAGGGTGGATCTGAGTGCTCACTGTCTGGGTAGGACGGAGCCTGGGAATGACTACTTGGACTCTGCGATCGAGTTGAAGCTGAAGGTCCAGACAAGGACTCGCTGTCACTGTCCAACATGAAGCTCTCCAGCCTCCTGGATATAGGTCCCGCGTTCTTCATCGTCAGCCCAGATTTTTGCGGCGGTGTCTCATTCTCAGTCCTTCCTGCATCTTTGTCTTCCTGGGTCGTTTGAGTTTCAGTCAGCTTCTTCACGCTCCTGCCCTCCTCTGAAACGCTACGCACAGACGACCTGATGATTCGAACAGGTGTGGTACGCTCTGTTGGAGACCGGTCTTGAAGTCCACTTTCAAACAGCTTTCTGGTCACTGAAAACTTCTCAGCCAGTGCTGCTTTGTCAAACACGATGTCCTCGGTCTTTCGCACCATTTCCGAAGCGGTCGAGTCCGTGCTGGAGACGCTACTCATACTAGATCTGTACGAGGTGGTGCCTCGTTGGAATTTCACCAATCCAGGATTGGGTTGGGCTGCACCGTCCTGTGGCTGCTGGCTGTCTTTTTGAAGAAAAATGTTTTTGATTTCATTTACCCGGGCTCCTGAGGGTCTGCCTTGTGCCTCCCTGCTTCCATTGGAGTAGAGCATAGACGGGCCCTCGAAAGAGCATTTGATTGAGTGGAAGTCTGATTTGTACGCATTTCTGTGAGGTGAGGCGCTCCTCAGCACCCGGTCACTTTTCGGTTCATTTTTAAGCATTCTTTATCAAGGGGCATCAACTAATCAAATTGTGCAAATGGGCTAAGGGTAAAACAGTAATCGCTAAAATCGCCCAATGGTAGCCATGTGTCCGTTCTGACCCGGTTCTTCACAGGCTTGAATCAGGTTCAAAAGGTCTGCTTTTCAGGTTCAAGGGGTACTTGAAGAATGCCACATTGAGCTGTGGTGGAGTTGCCTGAAAGAAAGGGAAAAAAATACCAGTTAATTATTTTAGCATGACAAACAAGACCATGGGTGTTCACCAACGCTAACCAGCGCATTCCAGCTTGAACCAGCATGGAAGTGTCGCCATATTGGTCCAGGCAAGAACGGACTGTAAACAAATACAAGTAAATGTGAACTCTGTTTTTCTTGGGTAAAAACTTGGTTGTCAACCATGGATTTGGATTATTTTCCTTGGCTAATATGTGGAAATGTCCCTTTACAATTTAATGTACATGAAATGTGCAGAACCTTTTTATGTTGTGGAAATGGCTTTTTCTGTTGGTATCCTCATTATTTTTGCTTTTTCTTTTTGCTCCAGCTCAGAACTCGGCTCATTCAAATTATGCATCTTTAATTTCGTATAACTGACTGCCATTAAGAAAAATGTAACAAAACCAGCAAATAAAAAGCAAATACTGAAACACTGGCTTCTATGTGTAGAATTAGAACATAATATGATAAAGTCTAAAATAACAATGAATTAAATAATAGATTTATAATAATAAATGGTATAGTATACAGCATATTATTGTTATAGTACATTTTTTCTAAAAACATACCAAAAGTGAAATAAGCACAGTTTTTGGTATCAAAAATGGTATCAAATTTCAATATTTTTCAAAGCACCATATAGAAGTTGAAATTCTCAGTGTTGTGACAACTCTACTTGGTGTTTTCGTATTGTTTTTTTTTTTTTTGCAAGACTTAGTTTAAAAAATAAAAAATAAAATCAGCCAAAGTGGTACACAATAATGTAAACCAACCAAATTAAGAAATATTTAAATACCCAAACAATTTTCCTATTCTTAAGATGTAGCTTAGAACAATATAACAAAAGAGATCAATAAAATGAACAAAACCTATAAAACAACAAACTGTACGATATGTAATCTGAGAGGATTCAAATGCCATGGCAAATAAATGAGTTTTTGTCTTAATTTCTAATGCCAATAAAGACTTTATGTAAAACATTACCATTTTATTGACAACACCTGGATCAAATAGTCTTGCCTTATCAAGCAACTATTCCTACACTTCAGTACATACTATAAAATATTCACTTTTGTTTTCAAATATGTCACATTATATGAAAACTCATGTTTAATGTCAACATTCGGTAACTCGATCCATGTACTTATCACTGTTTCTACTTGAAGAACCTTTCAAAGTTTCTATAACTTCCAGAGGGTGGATCTTCTGGTATCATCTGAAAAAATCATTTCTCTAAAGGGTCTAAATTGGCTCTGCTGTTTAAAAAGTTTCTCTTGTACAGTCTAACAAGAAAGAATGAAATCAAGGACCAATTTAAATGCTAGATGTACAAGTACCTTTCTTTACATTATCAATTGTAAGTTACCCTGGTAGGTAGAACTACTTAGACATGGATAACCATTTGGAGCAGCAAAGAACCTTCATACCGTCTAAAAGGTTGCTTCTGGTACCATGTGAATGATAGAACAGTTCCTCTAAAGGGTTCTTAGCACCTTTCTAAAGTGGTTCTTCTTAAAATGCTGTGATATCCAAAGGGTTTCTCCACAAGGATGAATGGAAGAACCAATCTGTGGGGTAAAGCTAACTTATTTACTTGCATATTTCTTCAAATCTACCCTTCTAGTCAGAAACATTTCTATCTAAAGGATCCTAAAACGATTTTCCCATTTGGTTTGTCTCATCATTCTGAAGTTCGGTTTAAAAAAACCTGATGAAACCTTAAAAGTTCCTCCACAGGAATTAACTAATAAATAACTCTGGAGCAGGACTGAAGTTCTTCTGGTACATGACAAAAAGCAATGGTATAATGATCATATATAACATATTGTTGAAAAATGTTGACCCACAAATTTCAACCTTGGATTGGTCACTCGATAATAGTTATCCACCGATCGTCATTCCAGTCTTTGTGAGCTTTAGCATATCTTAGCCTTTTCACCTTATTCCCCTTCTGAAAAAGTTTTCTTGACTGCTACCCTTCCAAAAAGACCATTCCTGGTTGAGCTTCTTCAGACTGCAAAAGGGTCAACTTGGCATAATGCTAAAACAATGGCATAATCTAGTGGTGGCCTAAAACTTTTACACAGTACTGTATATTCTTGTATATTAACTCAAATGTACCCTTCAAGTCAGAACCCTTTCTATTTGAAAGAGGTTTAGGAGACACAAAGGACACCAAGCTCTACCAATGGGTTCTACTGGTACTCTCTGAAAGGTAGTCCTTTCCACCATTTGAAAGTTTTCTGGTTTAAAACTGTAATAGTAAATAGTAGCACAGAGTTGTCATGCAAAAATACACTGAGGTAAAGGTTTTGTCAGAAGTACAAACTGCTGAATAAATTTTTGGGTAAATCAAAAGGTTTTTTTGGATATCGCTTTAAATCTACAGTCCTTAGTGGAAACATGTCTACTTGGAGACCCTCTGGAGCAGCACAGGACCTTCCAATGGGATCTCTAAAGTTTTCTTACTTATTCTAAAATGGGCTTGGTTCAAATTCTTAAATGTTTAAATGTTTATTCACATAATTAAGTCTTCTTGCTTAAATAAAACTGTTAAACCTTTAAAGGTTTCTTCCACAGAATATACTGCTAAACCAGTATGAGAGAAACTTTTAATGGTACCCTCTGAAAGGTAGTCATTTGCACCATTTGAAAGTTTTCTTGTTTAAAACTGATGAAATAGTAGCATTTAGAGCTGTCATGCAAAAATAATCGGAGGTAGCGGTCCTGCTGCTGGGTTGTTGCCCTTCTACGGCCTCCTCCATGGCTCCTGGTGTACTGGCCTGTCTCCTGGTAGCGCCTCCAGCCTCTGGACACTACGCTGACAGACACAGCAAACCTTCTTGCCACAGCTCGCATTGATGTGCCATCATGGATGAGCTGGACTACCTGAGCCACTTGTGTGGGTTGTAGAGTCCATCTCATGCTACCACGTGTGTGAAAGCACCACCAACATTCAAAAGTGACCAAAACATCAGCCAGAAAGCATAGGTACTGAGAAGTGGTCTGTGGTCCCCACCTGCAGAACCACTCCTTTATTGAGTGCGTCTTGCTTATTGCCAATAATTTCCACCTGTTGTCTGTTCCATTTGCACAACAGCATGTGAAATTGATTGTCAATCAGTGTTGCTTCCTAAGTGGACAGTTTGATTTCACAGAAGTTTGATTTACTTGGAGTTATATTGTGTTGTTTAAGTGTTCCCTTTATTTTTTTGAGGAGTGTATTTACCTCTCTACTTGGAGAATCCTTTGGAGCAGTGAAAGACCTCCATAACTCCCAGAGTTTCGACTGGTACCATCTACTAAAGACAAGACGCACCTTTAAGAAGTCGTCTTACTTAAAAACCTGTTGACCCTTTAAAGGTTGCGTCCACGGAATAGTGTTGAGCCAATCTAGGGCTAAACTTGTATATCAGTTCAAAGTTCAGGTAGATGACATTGGTTTAAACCTAATCTCCGTCCAAGTCAACACTGATGTCATGTTTATTCATCGCAATCACAGCAACGAGAGTTACATACTTACTGAAATGGTTGTTTGTTTGGACATGGTGCAAATACAGAAACGAAAGGAATCTGATGCAGGTGCTCATTAGTCTCAGCTTTATCAGTGCAGTTCACGTTTGTATAAAATGACCTCGATGTAAAGTGGGACGCCGCAGCTGAACTGTCGCTCAAATCGTTTACCGCGATAACGCTGAAACTGGATTAAACTACCGAACACCGACTCACCGTCACTCCAAACATAGCAGCAGAGTCACAACCGGCCAAAATAATCCACCTCCAGGACCAAACAGAACAAACTTGTCACACCCTTCAACGCTGCTCGCTGCTCGCTGCTTCGCTGTGAACGCGCTCCAAGACGTACCTTATCCCCGAACGCGCGCTCATGCTGTAGGGTTTATCGGGAGCGCGCAGGAGTGCGTGTGCGCGTGGAGGCGGTGCGGGTAACAGCCGTGGGAAAAATGCCCAGGTTGTGTACTGGTTCCACTAATGTATTAAAATAAACTTCCCCACAATGACTCACTACACACAAATAAAACCTACTGAGAGGAGAAAATATATTTCATTCAGTCCCAGGTGGCTCACAGCAACTAATGGTATAGAGAATAAGTGAGATTTAAATTATAGAGCTGTGTCTCCATTCAGATTCAACCTTAATTTCAACTGGATACACTCGTATGCTTTGCTGCAGTTGTTTCTGGTGCCTAGTTAAGTAAATCATTTGTAAGATTTATATTAAGGTCATATAAAACTTATCGTGATCACGACTTTTAGAGCCATAAAATGGAGCCGACATGAAATAATAAACAATGAATGAATAATAACAATCAAAATAATGATCATAGTAATTATAACAATCAGAGCAATGATGACGGCAGCCATACTTTACATAAAAACGAGACTTTGGAGCCCAAAATTTGGTCCAGAACGTCCAGGGTTCAAATGGAACTTCTGGCAAGCTGCCACTGTTGGGTCCTTAAGCAAGACCATTAAGCCACAATTGCTTGGACTATATCAATTGTAAGTCACTCTGTATAAGGGCGTCTGCAAAATACCTACATGTAAATGTCAATGTTGTGTATATATAGTATTCACAGTATGGACTGTGGAAGCATATCAGTTATGATACTGGAGTATGGACCAGAAGGTCCAAGGTTCTAACCCCATCTCTACCAGCTGCCACTGTTGGGTCTTTGAGCAAGACCCTTAACCCACGATTGCTTGGATTGTAAGATTGTATCAGTTATAATAATGGTTCTGGATAATGGCGTCTGCTAAGTGACTAGAAAATAAATAAATAAATGAACAGAACATTGACTATATTTATATTATTAATAAATATAGAAGTAATGATAAGTACACAGTGAGGACCAAAAATTTGACAGAACTAGTGAAAACGTTTGGCTCTTTGTGCTGGAGGATAACAACCCAAAGAATGCTGCAAAGTTTTGCAACAACTACTTGAAGACCAAAAAAGAATTCTGACTTATGAGGGCACAAGTAGGGCATATACCAGGATAGTAGTGGCTGAACATTTTTGGTTGGTGGAATATTTTCAGCCCAGCAGTGACACTAATATTAATGACACTAATATTGTGCATTATTATTATTATTATTATTATTATTATTATTATTATTATTATTATTAAGTCATAGTTAACTCTATAATTTAAAATATTTATTTTTCTATCTCTGCTCCAATAACCTGTTGGATACTCCACATAATCTTCCAATGACGCTTTACTTAATGCAGAAATAACAGCATTCTTTATATTTAATAGCATCCGCAGAGAACATTTATTAATGTTACACTGATTAACAAAAATAGAAAAGCTAAGAACACCACTGCTGAATAAAGAGATTGTGTCATCATCAAATGTTTCATTTCCCAAACGACTCATAAGCGTGAAACTTTTGAGACATGTATCACACATTTGGGTCAGAGTGTCTCTGATGAGAGGCGAGGATCAGTGCTCAGGTTCATGGGGTACCTGTGATTAAAGGAGTACTCGACCCATTCTCAATCATCTGGATGATCATTTCAGCATGTTTCCCTGCTCAGAAACAAATTTACTGACCTAGAACAGAAGTCTAAGTGCTATCATCGAGAGTTTCAGCATTTCTTAAAAATACACATAAACACAGAGCGTTTTCTTCGGTCGCATCCTTGGTGGCTCAGTGAAAGGACTGTAGTCAAGACGACCCTTGTTGAATTCAAAGCCCAAATAAATGAGACAGTGTAAAGAGTGAGGCCAAAGGGTGTCGAGTCCGAGTCTGAACTAAAACTCATGAAAACATGAAATATCTTGGGTTCATACTGCCTGCAATGAAATGAAAAGTCAATGCATTTTCCATACTGTCCCAACCTTTTCAGATTGGTTGTAAATAATAAAAAATAAATGTCCTCTCCTGTCAAAGGGATTTATCAATTGGGCTCTAAATATGTACCGTCCATCCATTCCAATATGGGAATTCCTTTTAGAGGGAGGAACTACCCACTGGTTTTCACTTAATCACTCCATTAGTTGACAAAAACTACATAAGACTACATATTAAGGTATTGCCTCATGTCTGTGTCATCTCAGGTCTGCCATCACACAGACACGACCGGCTGTGTCCCATAGAGGGTTCATCCCCAAAGGGCTGCAGCAGGGATGCCTTTCGGGTACTACAATGGTCTGGCAACCCGTTTAAGTTGCAGCTCAGAAGTGCATCTCCTAAAGTTGATAAATACAATGACCTATTACCCTATAATGTACAGGGTATGACATATTCTGTTAAATCTGCACCTGCACTGTCTTAAATAACAGAAATCACCAATTAAAAGGGGCGTCTACAAACTTTTGGTCAGACAGCATATATATAAAGACACGCATTGCTTGATATCCAGCTGCAGTAAACCTTGTTGCATGTGTGTGAGTGTGAGAGTGTGAGTGGATCCTCTACCAGATGGCATTTTACAGCCTCTACATATTGAGAGTAGATTATCTCCACTGATCCCCTTTCAGTCAGCAATACTTACTGCTAATGCACTGCGGATAAGGATACGATGTTTATAGATCAGACACTGTGTACTTCCTACTGAACAACAGGGATGCTGTTAGAAAGTGTGAACTAGTTCTTAGATTCTTAACTAACTACAAAACTCATTTCAGAAAGGATGCATTACTCGTAGATCAGGGGTGACGGCCATGATGCCCACATTATCCCAAAAAGTTCCAGCAAGCATGCCTTCCCAAAAGGGCTGCTTTGGTTACATAAGCGCAAGACACATACCATGTTAAAAATAGATCCATTCTAGAAAATCAACCCACATTAGGCTACGAAAATAATCAAAAGCAGATCTTACCGTGGCTCTGATCCGCCTCGCTGGAGGAGTTCAAGTCTATGTCTTTCAGTCAGACTGATATCCAGGTTAAACAGACTCCTTCCACTAATTTAATCATGTCATTTCTCTTTCAGGGAATAATGGCTCTTTCTTAGTTTTTCACTGCTGTGAAGCTACGGGTTGGTAATAAATTACTGACATCCTTTTACTTGGCCTGAATTTGGTGCTGTTTTCCCCAGGTGGCCCCCGGACCTAGATTTATAAAAATATCACCCAATCAAAGTGGCACTGAAAGAGAGAGAGAGGGATAAAGTGAGAGAAAGAGACTATGAGGATAAGGATACATTTGGAAGTATCTGATTCTTGTAACTGATACTGGTTTTTACTCCAATTATTTAACATCAAAACGTCAACAATCATTGCCCGAAGAAACGGATGAATGTGTGTGAAATCTCCTGAAACTTCTAGATTTAACTGCTAGTACACATACTTTTTTTAAATACAGTATTGTAGATATTCCTATCCAGAATGCTTCATATTTTTTGTAGTAGACATACAGTGCAAAAGTCTTAGACCACCTTTAGATTAGATATGTTATTCGTTTAACAAAGGTATAATGACCATATATAACGATATTTCAGTCCATTTATTGGAATACAACCAGAAAATACAATACATTTGTATGCAATCTTTAAAAAACTGAAAAAAAAACCCAGCCTCTATAGGCTACAGGGACAAGTATTTAGTGCGACCTCCTCTTACACTTGAGCAATAGCAGCATCGTTGGGATGCCACTTTTTCAGAAGGGTAACAGGGTGAAATGGCTAAGATATGCTAAAGCTCACAAAGATTGGAATGAAGATCAGTGGAAAAGAGGATTATGGAGTGATGAATCCAAGTTCCAATCGTCAACAATATGTTATATATGGTCATTATACCATTGCCAAATCAACATATCTAATGGTGGCCTAAGAGTTTTGCCCAGTACTGTATCATTGATCAATCTTTCCTGACACAGTCCAAGGATTAAGGGTTAAGGGGCCTTGCTCCAAAGCTCACTTGTGGCACAATGAAGGTGGTGGGATTGAACCCTCAACTGTCTGGTCAATAGTCTGACTCACCATTTTTAAAACTACTATTTCTTACAGTGCTACTGTAGATGATTTGGTTTCAGTTTGATCCTACAGTTTTCTATAAGAAGTGACATAACTTCCCTTGGCAGCATCTCCTCAGACAGATGGTGATCTATTTTCCTTCGTTTCCCAAACACTCCGAGTGATGCAGATTTAACCACAGAGTCCTTCTTTAGCCTAACATGAAGCTTAACACAAATAGACTCCCACGTTATTACTAATTTCAGCTAATACAGTGGTGCTTGAAGGTTTGTGAACCCTTTAGAATTTTCTGTATTTCTGCATAAATATGACCTAAAACATCATCAGATTTTCACACAAGTCCTAAAAGCAGATAAAGAGAACCCAGTTAAACAAATGAGACAAAAATATTATACTTGGCCATTTATTTATTGAGGAAAATGATCCAATATTACATATTAGTGAGTGGCAAAAGTATGTGAATCTCTAGGATTAGCAGTTAATTTGAAGGTGAAATTAGAGTCAGGTGTTTCAATCAATGGGTTGACAATCAGGTGTGAGGGGGCACACTGTTTTATTTAAAGAACAGGGATCTATCAAAGTCTGCTCTTCACAACACATGTTTGTGGAAGTGTATCATGGCACGAACAGACCAGATTTCTGAGGACAGGAAAAGAGTTGTTGATGCTCATCAGGCTGGAAAAGGTTACAAAACCATCTCTAAAGAGTTTGGACTCCACCAATCCACAGTCAGACAGATTGTGTACAGATGGAGGAAATTCATGACCATTGTTACACTCCCCAGGAGTGTTCGGCCAACAAAGATCACTCCAAGAACAAGGTGTGTAATAGTTGGCGAGGTCACAAAGGAGCCCAGGGTAACTTCTAAGCACC
>JAJAGP010005621.1:0-19096 GCA_025084515.1 Ancistrus triradiatus
ATATATATATATATACATATACACACACACACACACACACACACACACACACACACACACACACACACACACACACACACATACATATATACATATACACATATACATACACACACACACAAAGTTGGACCATAAGCACATTCAGCACTCACCCTGCTGTGATGATGTCTGGAAGCTGAGGGGTGCTGGGTGCAATCTTTACTGTCACCGGCTCAAAAAACATGAGTTCTTTCTGAGTGGTAATGGTATAGGTGCCAGTGGTCATGTTCTCCAATCGGAATGAACCATACTCTTTAGTAAGCACTGCAAAAGGCAACACAGGATTTTGGGTTAGTATGACTACGTTCAGAGCCTACACATCTATATTTAATAATCTTAAAAAATGAATAAAAATAAATAAATAAAAAAAATTACAACCCTGTCAAAATTCCTACTTTTGTCAGGTTACCACTATTTTTTGACATAACACAACACAACATAAAAGCGAAAACAACATTTATCCCTCCTGTTATGTTATGGGTCAAATTGAAATTTGAAGATCTAGGAAAATAGTTAAGTATTTAACTATTAATAGAAGTAAAAAAAAACTTCTTCTGCTTGCCTTAAGTAGTGTAATCAACATATAATATGAAATAATAAAACATGCATTGGGTAAAATTGGTACAGGGTACTACATTGCTGTTCCTGACAAATGAACATAATAGGAGCTTTAAACAATTCTGATCAAATTCTTCAAATTTAAATCAGTAATACATGAGTAGTCCTTTTAGAGTAACCATTATAAACTTGTTCAGGAAAAAACAAATCACACACCAGCTAACTGGCCCCCACCTGACATCAACTGCTGTGGTTCTGCTTAATTCAAAAATAAAATGTCTGTTCTTTAAGGATATCACTACTGTTAATGCATGGTACTAGTTGAAAGCTGCTTTCAAAAGGTCTTGCGAGTTATGGATTGTAAGTTAGGCGAAAGCTACCAAATGATTTCGGAAGCTTCAAATGTACCAAGAGTAAGGATGAGCGCAATATCAAGAAGAGGACAGTGTATGGAGCCACAAGCCTAGCCTTGATCTGCTCATTGCTCCAAACTGGAGCACCTCCTTAAGCTTTTATGAGGGCCAAAATTCTTTGGGGCATGGACTTCAATAATGAAAAAATTCTACATAAAGCTGGTTCCAGTTTTGGTAGAATGTACTGGTCACTGGCCAAGTCACTGAGCTGATGCACCTTTTCTGAAGAAAAGCTTTAAGACACTTCGCTGCGTAGCAAGATGCATTATCATTCAGAAAAATTACTTCATCATCACCAAACTTAATTTCCCTTTATGGAACCAGAACCTAGCCCTTTACCTGGCATGCAACATCCCCATATCATAAATGAGTGGGGAAATCAGATTTTCTTCAGGCAGTCATCTTTGCATGTTTTATTATAATGGCACCAGACAAAAGTTGCAGCACCATCTCCGTGGCCAAGGCAGAACCATGATTAATTTCTGAATATCACTCTGACCCAATCACCCACACTCCATGAATGCTTCCCTGCAGCCCACTTCAGCGTTTTTTCTTCTGTTTAGGTGTCAGCACTAGTCTTGGTTGGTTTATCTATATTAAAATCCCATTTCATTCAGTTATGTCTCATAACTTCAGTCGCAAACATTTATTCCCCTTTCCACCCCCACTGGTTATTCATTTGTTTTGTTGTGCTCTTTCAATTTAAAGCCATTTTGTTTGTACTTTCACCAAATTTTAAATATAGCTGAGTAGCAACAATCAAGATCTTTAGCGACAGCCCAGGTTTTCCTTCTTGAACAAGTTTGATTCATTCTATTCTTTCAAATGACCACAGCAATGTTGGGCACCAGTGTTAATTTCGACAGCAAATTTTAATTTAGTTTTAGTCATAGTGTTTTAACTAAAACGTAATTTAGTTTTAGTCATAATTTAATCATCTGAATTGTTTTTAGTTTTAGTCTAGTTTGTCAACTAATTATAATAAGATTATAGTCGACTAAATCTACAGTAGCTTTAGTTGACTATAACATGAAATGTAAACATTGCAATACATAAATTATTTTTTAACAATTCCCTGTCAAGATGAAACATCTACATGCATGCATTGATAACATAAGTTTACATTAAAGTGGTTATTACTCAGAATTTCCACCACATATCTGCTTCACTCTCGGTGTGGACATTCAACAGAAATTCTCGAATAGCATCAAGTTGGAATGAATTATAAGATCTAATTAAGATATAAACTCAGGTCTGTATGCATGCATTATAATAACTGTACACAGTAAAGTAGTCACCAAAACTCAATTTTCAACAAAGATCGACTTCAAACTCGATGTGGACAGACATGAAATATTGTAGAATAGCATCCAGTTAGAATAAATTATATAACATGGGCTTTATTAAACGATGTGTGCGCATGCTCTATATCCATTTATTCATAATTACAGTATAAACAGAGTTAAGTTACCCGAATACTCAAATATAATATGAACACTTTTTAGACAAAGTTAAAATATATCCACGTCATGAACTGAAAACATATTTTAATCCATACTGTATTTGCCATTTAGGTGCAGACAGCTTAAACGCAGTTTCAGGACGACATGCCTGCAGATGTCGTTTAAACTTTGTTGTATTTTTACCGGAGATGGTCCCCCGCACGGTTTACAAAGAGTCTTGTTTTCCTTGATATCAAATGAGAAATGTGCCCATACATCGACTCTCATCTTTCTCCCAGGTGTTGACATTGATCTGACACCGACAAGATCGTACTGGCTCAACAAACGTCTGCGTCTTACTGCATTACTGATTGGAAAAAACTAATTACTGCATTACTAATTGTGAAAGTTCTCCTACTTAGAAAGATGAGAGGGGTCTGTAATTTTCATCATAGGTACACCAACTATGAGACACAAAATAAAAAAGAAAAAAAAAACAGAAAATCACATTGTAGGATTTTTAAAGAATTTAACTGTAAATCTTGGTGGAATAAGTATTTGGTCACCCACAAACAAGCAAGATTTCTGGCTCTCACACACCTGTAACTTCTTTAAGAAGCTCTTCTGTCCTCCACTCGTTACCTGTATTAATGGCATCTGTTTGACCGCATTATCTGTATAAAAGACACCTGTCTACAGCCTCAAACAGTCAGACTCCAAACTCAACCATGGAAAACACCAAAGAGCTGTCGAAGGACACCAGGAAGAAAATTGTAGACCTCCACCAGGCTGGGAAGAGTGAATCTACAACAGGCAAGCAGGCTGGTGTGAACAAATCAACTGTGGGAGCAATTGTAAGAAAATGGAAAACATACAAGACCATTGATAATCTCCCTCGATCTGGGGCTCCACGCAATATCTCATCCCGTAGAGTCAAAATGATTGAGAACGATAAGCAAGAATCCCAGAACTACACTGAGGGACCTGATGAATGGCCTGCAGAGAGCTGGGACCAAAGTAACAAAGGCTACCAACAGTAACACACTACGCTGAGAGGGATTCAGATCCTGCAGTGCCAGGCGTGTCCCCCTGCTTAAGCCAGTACATGTCCAGGTCCATCTGAAGTTTGCCAGAGAGCATATGGATGATCCAGAAGAGGATTGGGAGAATATCATGTGGTCAGACGAAACCAAAATAGAACTTTTTGGTAAAAGAATGAAGAAGAATGCCGAGTTGTATCCCAAGAACACCATACCTACGGTGAAGCATGGGGGTGGAAACATCATGCTTTGGGACTGTGTTTCCGCAAAGGGGACAGGACGACTGATCCGTGTTAAGGGAAGAATGAACGGGGCCATGTATCGTGAGATTTTAAGCCAAAACCTCCTTCCATCAGTCAGAGCATTGAAGTTGGAACGTGGCTGGGTCTTTCAGCATGACAATGATCCCAAACACACCGCTCGGGCAACAAAAGTGTGGCTCCGTAAAAAGCATTTCAAGGTCCTGGAGTGGCCTAGCCATTCTCCAGACCTCAACCCCATGAATTTGTGGAGGGAGTTGAAAGTCCGTGTTGCCCAGCGACAGCCCCAAAACATCACTGCTCTAGAGGAGATCTGCATGGAGGAATGGGCCAAAATACCAGCTACACTGTGTGCAAACCTGGTGAAGACTTACAGAAAACGTTTGACCTCTGTCATTGCCAACAAAGGATGAACTTTTATTCAGTTGAACTTTTGTTACTTACCAAATACTTATTTTCCACCATGTATTACAATTAAATTCTTTAAAAATCCTACAATGTGATTTTCTGGATTTTGTTTCTCATTTTGTCTCTCATAGTTGAAGTGTACCTATGATGAAAATTACAGACCTCTCTCAACTTACTAAATAGGAGAACTTGCACAATAAGTGGATGACTAAATACTTTTTTTCCCCCACTGTATAACAAAGTTATCACTGGATCTTTTCCTAACTTGTCAGATCTGATTGGATGTCATCTCTGCCAAACATATGTCTCAGTTTTTATTCTTTGACAAAAGTGTCAATTCATTTCGTCCTAATTTCTCGTTTTTCATTAATTTTAGTTTAGTCATCATCTCGTCTTCGAAAAAAAGGGTTATTGACGAAAACTATGACGAAAAATCATTCTTCAACAAAACTAACACTGTTAGGCACCATGTTTTCTTTCAATTAACCAATTCCTGTGGCTTATGGTCTATAAGCACTCCCATTTAACTGCAGACTAATTTTTTGATTTGTGCCAGTATTTGTTTCAGAAATGTAAATTACAAGGTTATTCTACAATTCTTTAACCTACATTGAGTGAATATAAATTTTCCTCCCCTAGATCTGAATATGGCAGTAACTAACTTAAATTAATAACTGACATTATTTAATCAGGTATGCGCTACAAAGCCAGAATGGGCACCCAACCTCCTGTTGCCAGGTCATGGTTTGCCCACACCTAACAATCCTGGCCATTTCAGAGATGCTCTGACCCAATTGTCTGACTGTAACAACTCCGTGCCCAAGTCACTAAGGTCTTTGCACTTACCAATTTCTCTCACAACACATCAACTTTGAGAACCAACTGTTCTCTACCAACCTAATATATTACAGACCTTGTCCAGTTAACAGTGAGAAAATGAACAGTATTCAATCTGTGGGTGGTCATGATGTTTTGGCTCATCAGTGAACACACAAACACACACCTACCTTTAATCTGATTGTTAAGGGTGACGACTGCACCTGCCACACCTTCACCATTAGGACTCTTCAAAACTCGGCCCATTACTGAGAAACCCATGACACGAAAAATTGGCTACAAGAAAGAAATGTCGAAGAAAACGAAAAGACAAAATGTTATAAAACATTACTACCAGGTAAACATAATATTTGTATCTGATGCCATCAAACATGCATCTCTCAAAGCCACACTAAATACAAGAACATAGATAAATATCTTTGTGCAATTCCAACACACACATTTTACTTTTTATATAGCCTTTTATTGCACGTTATTTGTTATGTTGCTGTAATTCAGTTGGAGTTCTAAATAATGTTTATCTGACATGTTGACAACAATTCATGTAACCAGTTAGCTAATGCCTCAAGTTTATTTAATTTTTTTACAGTTAAAAACAAATGTCCTCATAATGCTATTAACGGAAATCATAAGCATCATCTGACTATTACAAATGGATTCTCTCTACACTCTCTGCTTACGAGACTAATGCATCGTCTAAATGCATTGGCAAAAGTTACAGAAGAAAGGAAAGTTAGCATTACCTCCAACTTTAAACTGCTGTGCTCAACTCTGAAATCCAGTCGGGAAGGAGCAACATCAAAAGTGATCCTTTCACCTCTGTAATATGGAACCTATGATTGCAAACAGGCTCACTTCAACAACACTGACATTCAAGAGACTTCTCCTTTCCTGTAAATGAAAAATATAAGCTGCAAAATCAAGACAGTGTTATAACTTACTACTGTGTAGTCACCACTGGGGAGGCAGGGGAAGGAGAAAGTGCCATCCTCGCGCGACTGAACACTACACAAATATACCAATGACGAATCATCTGACACCGCTCCATCCACTGAAGCTGTACTACATCCACTGATCTCCTGGAGAACACAGGTCATCCCATACTCGAATTTGTTTATAATGTTAACACACACACACATATATATATATATATATATGTGTGTATGTATGTGTGGTGTGTGTATACATATATATATGTAGATACACACACACACCATATATATATATATATATATATATATATATATATATATATATCTATATATATAGTATATATATATAGGTATGGTGTGTGGTGTGTATACATATATATATGTATGTATATATATATAGTATGTATGTATGTGTGTGTGTTTATACATATATATATATATGTATACACACACACACACACACCCACACACATATATATATATATATATATGTGTATAGATAGATATAGTATATATATCTATATATATATATATCCTATATCATATATAGTGGTGTGTGGTGTGTGGTGTGTGTGTGTGTGTGTGTGTATACATATATTTATACAACACACACACACATATACATCCAACCCACACATACATATATGTGTATATACACGTATATATTTTAAAAAAAACACGTGTGTGTATAGAGCTATATGATATAGAGATATCTCTATATAGCTAATCTATATACTATATACTATAGAGATAGATGACGATGAGAGAGAGATAGAGAGGAGAGAGAGAGAGAGAGAGACTAGATCAGATACAGCTCTAGAGAGAGAGAGAGAGAGGAAACCCACAGAACAGAGACAGAGGACAGAGAGAGATATAGAGATAGATCTCTGAGAGAGAGAGATAGTAGAGAGAGAGAGATAGAGACACACAGACAGAGATGAGGGAGATCTAGGAGAGAGAGAGAGATCTACTTACTAGATCTCGAGATAGAGCATCACACCACACACATATATACAAAAGATAGAGATAGATATATAGAGGATAGATAGATGATATCAGGTGTGTGTGTATATATGTAGAGGTTATTCCGGAGAGATATACACCACACAAACACTACACACACATAGTATAGAGGGATGGGGGAGGATGTAGAGAGGAGAGGAGAGATAGAGAGAGAGGATTTTTTGTAAGAGGAGAGAGAATACACAGACACACACAGGAGATAGAGAGGAGAGATAGAGATAGAGAAGAGATGAGAGAGAGAGATCGATAGAGCGAGACACAGACAGAGAGAGAGACAGAACAACATATACATGTATGTGTATATATATATAGATATATATATCTAATATAGCGACTCCTTATATATATATATAGTATGTGTTATATATAATCTCTATACCACAAAAGATCTATCTATATATATATCTATATACACACACATTATATTATCTCTATCTCTAGATCCTTATCATATCTCATATATATATACACACACACACACACACACACACATACATACAAAATACACATACACACACACACATACCATACATACATACATACAAATACACATATACTACCACACACACACACATACATACATACATACAAATACACATATACTTATATACATACATTATATATATGCATATATATATGCGCATCGGCACCACCATCATTGGGATCAATTAAGTGTCCTTGATGAATTCAAAATGACAAATGCTGACCTCTTGTACCATAGTTGCAGAGTAGAGGAGAAAGTTAACCTCTTTCATGGGTTCACCATCACTCTGCACCTCACCAGAGACATCATAGCCTTTAACCAGAAGTGAATCCACAACTGGGGAGTTGGCATTCAGTACAACCACTGAGGTTGTGCTCTGTAAAGGCAACACAAACAAAAAATCTGTTGAACAGACATAAATAAACTAAATAAATCATGTTTACATAAATCAACTGAATTAAACTCAAAGGAATGGTAGTGTTGCTGTTCGCAATATCACATACAAACATTCAGTGTTTTGCAGATTTTGTGGTGAAGAAAAAATTAAATTAAAAAAATTAATAAAAGTACTGATGTCACCACAGCATGCTATGGCACTTATTTGGAGTGTTCACCATCAATAATACTGCCAGTTTTATACATATAAGCTGTGTTGTTTAAAATTAAAATACATAAAATTTAGAGTCCACATGCAGTTTACTCATCTTGATGTCATGCACCCAATAAGGATAGTGGGTTCTTTTACAAGAACTAAATCCATGCTATCGAGGACTCAGCCAGGGTTTTATAGGCAATCAAATCACTCGGTCATTTACTTTCATATCTGCTTACCCAGAGTTGCAGGGAGCCAGTCCTAACTGGTGTAAAAACAAATGTGCTCAGCTTTCCTATCTAATAATTTCTCAAAAATAATTATACATTTAAATTTCCCACTCAGTGACATGCTATGTTAAACAGATGCAGAAGCATTCGGTTTACATGAAAGTTTTCTTGGTTACATGATGTTTACATGAAATGTGCTTGAAAATTTGTGAACCCTTTAGAATTGTCTGCATTTCTTCATGAATAATACCTGAGACATCAGCCTTCCACGCAAGTCCAACAAGCAGAATAAGAGAACCAAATTAAACAAACGAAACAAAAATATTATAATTGGTCATTTATTTATTGAGAAAAATTATCCAATATTTCATATCTGTGAGTGGAAAAAGTGAAACTAGGTATAGCAGTTAATTTGATGGTGAAAATGTTATACATCTTAAATCAATGGGATGACAATCAGGTGAGAGTGGGAACCCTGTTGAATTTAGAGAATAGGGATCATTAAAAGTCTGATCTACACAGTACGTTAAGAGGAAATTCAAGACCATTGTTACCCTCCCTATGAGTGGTCAACTAACAAAGATCTCTCCAAGATCAAGGCGTGTAATAGTCCACAATATCACAAAGGAACCCCGGTTAACTTCTATGCAATAAAAGGACTCTCATGTTGGTCCACGTTAATGATTGGGCCCGCCATCAGAACACTGAACAACAAATGATGTGTGTGTGGTACAACTGCAAGGAGAAAAAAAAGAACACTGCTACCTATCTGCAGTTTACCAAAGATCAAGTGGATAAGCCAGAAAATTATTTGAGAAACATTATATGTATGGATAAGATCAAAACAGAACGTTTCGGTTTAAATGAGAAGCATCATGCCTGGAAAATGGAAAACACTGCATTCCTGCATAAGAACCTTATTCCTTTTGCATGCAGTAAGACAATGACTGATTCTAAAAAAGAATGAATAAAGTACAATTAAGTTAATGTTCTATAACTGTCAAGTCCTGACTGATAAAATAGAAGTGTTGTACAAGGACCTGAAGTGAGCTGTTCATGTGAGGAAATCCACCAACATGCTGAAGTGTGGTGGTACTATGGTTTATCACACTTGAGTTCACTCTGTCCAGCCACACCCAGGCCTGATTATTGCCACACCTGTTCTCAATCAGGACATCACTTAAATAGGACCTGCCTGACAAAGTGAAGTACATCAAAAGATCCTTAAAAGCTACACATAATGTCGAGATCCAAAGAAATTCAGGAACAATTGAAAAAGAAAGTAATTGAGATCTATCAGTCTGGAAAGGGTTATAAAGTCCTTTCTAAAGCTTTGGGACTCCAGTGAACCACAGTGAGAGCCATTATCCACAAAAGGCAAAGACGTGGAACAGTGGTGACCCTTCCCAGGAGTGGCCGGCCGACCAAAATTACCCTAAGAGCGCAGCGACAACTCATCCAAGAAGTCACAAAAGACCCCACAACAACATCCGAAGAACTGCAGGCCTCACTTGCCTCAGTTAAGGTCAGTGTTCATGCCTCCACCATAAAGAGACTGGGAACAAATTGAGTTCCAAGAAGAAAACCACTGCAGAGCAAAAAGAACATTAAAGCTCGTCTCAATTTTTCCAGAACTCATCTTGATGACCCCCAAGACTTTTGGGAAAATATTCTGTGGACTGACGAGACAAAAGTGAACTCTTTGGAGGTGTGTCCCCCATTTACATCTGGCGTAAAAAGTAAACACAGCATTTCAGAAAAAGAACATTAAACAAACAGTAAGATATGGTGGTGGTAGTGTGATGGTCTGGGGCTGTTTTGCTGCTTCAGGACCTGGAAGACTTGCTGTGATAAATGGAACTATGAATTCTGTTGTCTACCAAAAAATCCTGAAGGAGAATGTCCGGCCATCTCTTCATGACCTCAAGCTGAAAGGAACTTGGGCTCTGCAGCAGGACAATGATCCAAAACACACCAGCAAGTCCAACTCTGAATGGCTGAAGAAAAACAAAATGAAGACTTGAGTGGCCTAATCAAAGTCCTGACCTGAGGAAATGCTGTGGCATGATCTTAAAAGGGCCGTTCATACTCGAACCCTCCAATGTGGCTGAATTACAACGATTCTGCAAAGATGAGTGGGCAAAATTCCTCCACAATGCTGTAAAAGACTCATTGCAAGTTATCACGAACGCTTGGTTGCAGTTGTTGCTGCTGCTAAGGGTGGCCCAACCAGTTATTGGGTTTAGGGGCAATCACTTTTTCACACAGGGCCATGTAGGTTTGGATTTTTTTCTCCCTTAATAATAAACACCTTAATTTACAAACCGCATGCTGTGTTTACTTGAGTTGTCTTTGACTAATATTTAAATTGGTTTGATGTTCCGAAACACTTAAGTGTGACAAACATGCAAAAACATTGAAAATCAGCAAGGAAGCCAACACTTTTTCACACCACTGTATGCAAGATTAGCTGATTTGAGTGTTTGAGTTCTAGAACTGAAGAAGCCTTTTGAATGAGGTGAAACATCTTCAAGTACCAAGAGGAGCAGTTGTCTTCAATGCAAACACTCAAGTCTACCATGGCCTGGATGACTGAGAACGAACACAGACAAGATTGACTCAATAAATATTCAAGTCAAGTCAAGTCAGATCTATTTATATAGCGATTTTTACAATGGAGCATTGTCTCAAAGCAAACTCCCTGGGTGTTATAGGAAGAAACCTTGAGAGGACCAAGACTCAAAAAGGGACCCAACCTCCTTGGGCGGAGTAGATGATAAATCTAAGAGCGAAACTAAAGTCATGGAGTCAAAGTTCGAATAAAATGTGAAGTATGCACATCGGCATTAAGTGGCCCGGGTATGGTGGGGCTGGAGCTGATGACAGAAGCAGCTTGACTGCAGCTACAGCGGATGAACATCATGTGTGGGGCTGGAACTGCCGGAACACAGCTCGAAAAGAAAACAGAAAATGTACTTAGTTATTGATTAAGAGCACAGTGTCTATTAACAATCACTGATGCCATGTCAATCACTGATGCCATGTGTAGCATGAGACCCCGGCAGCATTAGCTATAGCAGCATAGCTAGAAAGAGGAGAAGTGGTAGGAAACACAGACAAGAGGGATCACATGAGACATTGGCAACCCCACGGGAGGCAGAAGACAGCAACCCAACGTCTCTGATCACCATAAGACTCTTTGACTATGAACCCCCAGCTCTGCCCTTATTCTAAGGCAAGGATGCATGAGTCAAGATCCGAGGACCGAAGGCCAGTTCAGCCAGACCGCCCACTCGGCACCCAGCAGCGGGACACGGCAGGCAGGCCAGACATGACTCCGACTTGGCCCCAGTGACCCAAGCCATGCATCCTGGTCTAAATCATAGTCAAAAAGCCTGTGTAAATAGGTATGTCTTAGCCTAGATTTAAAAATTTGGAGAGTTGTCTGAGTTCTCGAACTAAGGGGAAGTGATTCCATAGATCGGGGGGCCATGTATGGGAAAGCCTTTCCCCCTGCTGTGACTTTTTTAATTCTAGGAACTAAAAGAAGTCCTGTACTGCGAAACCAAAGTAGATGAGTTGGATTGTAAAGCTCTAAGAGTCACTCAGAAATGGGGGCCAGGCCATGTCGAGGCTTTTAAGTTAAAGAAGTATGTGTAATCAATGCGGGAATTTGACTGGTAACCAGTGAGTGATGATAGAAACAGGGAGTGATATGATCAAATTTTCTAGTTCGTTAGCAACTCGGGCATCTGCATTCTGAACTAATGAAGTTTATTTATAATTTTCTAGAGCATCCAGTAAGTAAGGCATTCCAGGATCCAACCTTGAGGTTATAAACACAAATAGTTTGTCTGCTCATTAAAAGAGAGGATAATTTCTACGTTTGCGTATTACGTATTGAAAGAAAGCATTCGAATGATGCTGCTAATGGCGCCATCCAGGAGAGATCTGACTCAAATGTGACCCCTAAGTTTTTTACAGACGGACTGGGCAATTTTACTGGGACAGCCATCTCGATTTAGGATAGATGTAGTCCAACCGTCTCTTCACCAGCCTTGGGTCCCACTAATAGAACCTCAGTTTATCGGAGTTAAGTAAAGGAAAAATTAAATGACATCCATCTTTTATTTCCTTTACACAGTCCTCAATTTTGTTCATTGTAAGGGCTGTTCATTAGGTTGGGCTGATATGTAAAAGCTGTTATCTCTGCAATCAGTCAAACTAAGCCATGTTGACGAATAACTGAGCCATAGTCCGGCAGATGTACAAAGAGAATAAAAGCGGACCAAGCACTGGACCCTGAGCACACCATAATTCCAACTTTGGGGCTTAGACCTTAGATTACATATATGAAACCAACTGGTACCGGTCAGTTAACTAGGATTTAAACCAAGGAAGTGCTGAACCTTAATACCTACGTATTTATGTCTGTTTAGTAAAAAACATCATGATCTATAGCTTCAATGCTTGCACTTAAATATAAACAGAACAAGAAAGAAAACACATCCCTTGACTGAGGACATTAGCAAGTCATTAGTACCCTAATTAATGCTGTTTCAGTACTATGATGGGGCCTGAAGCCAGACTGAAATGTTTCATAAATTTTCATTCTTTGGAGGAACTACAGAGCTGCTGATAGACGGCTTTTTCTAAGATTATGGACAGAAACGGTAGATTGTAAGTGATCTAATTTAAGTATCCTAGCTTTAGTCTAATGTTGTTTATTTCTTTGGCAAGCTATCTGGGTTTATACTAATGAGGGTATTAAAACAGAATTTTGAGAGCGTTTACGTTTAGGGCAGATGCGGGGTAACAGACACAGCTTCATAATGTGGGTTATGGTGACGGTACATGGCGACCAGCAGACAGTGGTTAGCCGGTTCGTCTGCTGCCTGACCCCTGCTCTGGACAGTCAGCCCTAACCAAATCGGGCCATAAGATATGGAGATTGAGAGCAGCACCCTCCATGGATGGACACCATCCCATCCAAGGCCAGGCTTACCCTTCAAAGGCTGTCCAGTTGTCATATAGCCCACGTGGTTTCAGAGCACCACTGGACCGCCAGCAGTTCAGCGGACATAACGGCGAGGCTTGGTCACCTCGCCGCATTGGGATGGGGCCAGAGCAGACTACAGCATCGGGACATCGCCTTCGCCACGCTACCCACCTCTACAAAATTAGCCTAGTAACCTCTGATGCAAGGCGTATATCAATTACGCCCTCATGAATAACTATCTAGAGAATCGGCGGTCTCGAGTTCACTAAAGACCGTTCAAGCCGACGCTTTGGCTCCGGGGATACAGATAACTCTAGCTGCTGGTGTCCCTAAAGGGGTAAGCAATTCACGTGTCGTAAAGTAGGTCACATATGACAGAGCTCTTTCACAGGCTGCTCAGTGGGTGCTCATGAGGAGGGCAAAACCTGTGGACACGTGAAACAGGCAAGGGAGTGGTGCTCTCAGGATTAGCCTTAGACTACGTCGCCCAAACCGTCACCCACTTGCCTGCTGCGAGGACTCGCCGGGCGGGGCTCTAACTTCACTGTGGACCATCCAGATCTTGGCCTAAGCTAGGAGCTGAGCTCGCCTTCTTTAATGTTGGGTGCACACCTCTAAAATTACACTCTTCTCCGTCAGACAGTACACGCCTACACCTATCACAAGTAACAATTTACCCCTAATAACGGAGGACGAATAGCTAAACATGCCACTGCCATGCCATGTTAGTACAATAATGAATTAAAGGTACTTAGTTCGGGTGTGGGGGTGTTGTGGGTGCCGAGTGGGAAGATATGGTTCAAGCTGAAGCGATGGTGGGCAATGTAATGCGCGAGTAAAGCGTAATACAAGTTAAGTCAATACAAAACGTCCACAAAAAACTAACTCTCAGAAAGAAAGTGGGAAAAGACTGTAAAAAAGTTATAAAAACACACACTACTGCAAAAGACGACGCAACTCTGGTAATTAGCTAATGGCTAATTACTGCAAACACAAGCCGGTATACCTGTAAAGTTACTAAATAACGATTAGCGACAAAAAAATATGATCCGCCGGTACGAGAATAAAATTATTAAGATGTTGTAGAAACCTACTATATATACACGATTATATATGATACAGATGCGATCGGGAATTAACATAGTTCAAAGGTAATAAACTGCTAACAGCTACGAAACGGCGTGCGTCCTGTGTGCGATCGGGGAGAATGAGTCTGGGTTGCCAGATCCTCGTGTCAGTGCTCAGCGTTCTCTCATTATTTATTCCTCAATAAATAATGACTAAACATAACATTTCTTTCATTTACATAATTGGGTTCTACTAGGGTTGTGCGATACGACTAAAATATCACAATATAGGTCATTTCATAACCTGAAAATACATATCATGACATATCACATTTACTGTTAATTCAGTGAAATAAATAGATTTTTTTAATTAAATGACCACATGAAAGACTTTATGAAAGAATTTCTTATTACATGTTTAATTATATACAATTATATTTCTCATATTTTAGTTCTCCTTTTATTTAGAAACCTTGTGTAAATTGTTAGTTAAGCATACAACAACATCTAAAATAGTAACATACTGGGGCAAAAAAATATTTAGCCAGCCACTGGTTGTGCAAGTTCTCCTACTTAGAAAGATGAGAGAGGTCTGTAAATTTCATCACAGGTACACTTCAACTATGAGAGACAAAATGAGAATAAAAAATCCAGGAAATCACATTGTAGGATTTTTAAAGAATTTAATTGTAATTCATGGTGGAAAATAAGTATTTGGTCAGTAACAAAAGTTCAACTCAATACTTTGTAACATAACCTTTGTTGGTTGACAGAGGTCAAACGTTTCCTGCAAGTCTTCACCAGGTTGGCACACACTGTAGCTGGTATTTTGGCCCATTCCTCCATGCAGATCTCCTCTAGAGCAGTGATGTTTTGGGGCTGTCGCCGGGCAACACGGACTTTCAACTCCCTCCACAAATTTTCTATGGGGCTGATGTCTGGAGACTGGCTAGGCCACTCCAGGACCTTGAAATGCTTTTTACGGAGCCACTCCTTCGCTGCTCGAGCGGTGTGTTTGAGATCATTGTTATGCTGAAAGACCCAGCCACATTCCATCTTTAAAGCTCTCACTGATGGAAGGAGGTTTTTGGCTTAAAATATCACGACACATGGCCCCGTTCATTCTTCCCTTAACACGGATCAGTCGTCCTGTCCCCTTTCCAGAAAAACAGCCCCAAAGCATGATGTTTCCACCCTGTAATGGAGTAAACCCCATGGATAGCGTCGGGCGACCAGTCAAAGCCACCAGAATAACATAGGAGGCACCAATATCGTCTTATTTCTTCCGATACTTTTATTCACACACCATCAGTTAAAACACTTAGCAAATCTGCAGGCGTCCATGTATTGACGTGATAAAATAAACAATATTTGTGCTAACACACAATGCTACATCCTAGCGTATCACCACTGATGACTAC
The DNA here is from genome assembly GCA_025084515.1 of Ancistrus triradiatus. Taxonomy (NCBI): domain Eukaryota; kingdom Metazoa; phylum Chordata; class Actinopteri; order Siluriformes; family Loricariidae; genus Ancistrus; species Ancistrus triradiatus. The sequence continues at coordinate 15,746 of JAJAGP010005621.1, forward strand.
AAAGTCAGATAGCCGGTTTGCACTCTCCCGCTGCCTTACCTGAGTGCTGCTTTTTGTACCTGTAGCCCCTCCTACTGGCTAAACCAAAATATACACAGGTACATCAAGAGCACAGGTTACCTTAAAGATTAACATTACCCATGTTCCTAACACATACATAACCTTTGCTTACATCCTAGCACAAACATTGATGATACAAACAGTGCACCCGACATTACCAATGCACACCATACCCAACTTAACAGTATGCTTCTCCCCCTTTCCTTTACAGAGGGTGGACTGTCCCAGGTGATTAAAGTTCTGGTCCTTGCAGCCTCTATTCCCATAGGCCTTCATAATCATAAGACCAAACAAAGTAAGCATGTCCTCACTAATGGGTGATGGGTAAGAGTGGCTCTTTTATACAGTCAAACAGGTGCCATTAATACAGGTAACGAGTGGAGGACAGAAGAGCTTCTTAAAGAAGTTGTTACAGGTCTGTGAGAGCCAGAAATCTTGTTTGTTTGTGGGTGACCAAATACTTATTTTCCACCATGATTTATAATTAAATTCTTTAAAAATCCTACAATGTGATTTCCTGGATTTTTTTTTCTCATTTTGTTGTAGTGTACCTATGATGAAAATTATAGACCTCTCTCATCTTTCTAAGTACGGAAACTTGCACAATTAGTGGCTGACTAAATACTGTTTCGCCCCACTGTATATATGTTTAATAGAAATACAGAGAGGTTAGTTGTGTCTGAGTCCATCATGGGAACTGATCTGCGGCATAGCTTGCAAAGTATGTGTTTCTGATCCACATCAGACTTTTCATACCCAAACCATGTCCATGCATCAGAAACAGCTCCTCTTTTAAATACGAGCTCCTCATTTAGTGCCTGCTGCTCTCTCCTGTTCAAACTTACCCCATTCTGTGTTGCACTCTCCTCCATGTTTGTTTGTGTCACCTTAGTGCGTCATCCAAAAATCAAAAAGACTGCCGTACAGCTTGTATTTTGCGACACAACGAAATAGACGGTATAGCGTAATATTAAACGATAGACATTATTCTATTGTTAGGCAATATACTGTGTGTATACATATACACACAAATAAATAAATAAATAAATAAATAAATAAATAAAAACAAATATCATCATGAAAAGAACATTTAAAACTAAGCTCATTATTAAATCTTCAAATTAAGGTTCTACTAAATTTCTCCAAAATGTCACACAGGTATTAAAATATTATCCACGAAACTAGAACACTGAGTAACTATAGTGTACCTTCTCCAAGGTCCAGGATGCATGGGCCGCTGTGATGTCATAATGTCCAGGGAGCACTCTGGAAAATGTGTACCTGTGAAACAAACAGAAAAATCAGCATGCAATATATTACCAGACGTGCATACTAATACAATTACAAAAAGAGTATGAAACATACTGTCCTCCAGCCAGAGTGAACACAGTCTGAAGTACTTCATCCTGTCCAGTCTTTCTTAGACTGATCTCCACTCCTGCTGGACCTTTCAGATGACCTTTACTCAGCACCTGAAGAAAGTACAATACTCTTAACCTAGCTAAACTAGAATCTGATCATGAAACAACTGCAGGAATATACATTTCTTACACTTCCAGTAACAGAGAATCCAATAAAGAAAAAATTAATGTCCTGCTCTTTGGTGCAAATGTCAGTGAGACCGTCAACATGAAGTTCCACTGTGGTTGGCTCTGTTAACACAAAGCAGAGTAGATCAAATCATGTACAGCAGAAAAAGAATCCCTTGATACATAACCAAAAATACAATATACAAACCGAAGTTAGAGGGAATGTGCGCACACAGTAAAAATCACATAGTAGTCACAATTTTATATGCAATATCTCAGGATATTATTTGATATCAACTTCTGATAACACTCTGGAGAATATTCACACAGTAGTACTTTCACAAACAGGAACCATAACAGAAACAAAATGCTCATAATACACTGGTTCTATATGAAAATAATACTATACTCTTAAGTTCTAGATAGATTATAGTTCTTACTAGGTGTGTAATGATGCATCGTGTTGGCAAAATATCACGATGTGCATCATAGAGATTGACTAAGTCACATGTGTTCGGTTTACTTTGTAGTCTAACGCAACTGCATTTTGTGAACACCAGAGTGTACAATCATACGACATATTCCAATATGCATTTAAACCTCCTAATTTCTTTACATTTCAGTAGACTAAAGATTCTTTTTGTTTAACTTTTTATATAAAAATACAAAAAATAAATTACAATTTTAAAATATCTGTTTCTAGTAATTTATTTTTATTGCAGGGGACTAAAAGTTTTTTTTTTTTGTTTAAAAAAAAACTATTCCAGAATATGTGCATTGATTGCACTTCAGAAATAACAACTGTAAGAAAATTGAATCATGCACTCAGTATAATGAATTGACTCATGAGCAGAGTGTATCATTACACCATTAGTTCTTACAAATAGTGGACTGGACATGCTATGATGTTTATGTGCTTGACTACACCATGACTTAAATGGTACTGGTTTTCAAAATTCACAGTTCAGAGAACCCACATACTTACCAAAGCTCCATCCCAGAGGTGGTTCTATTTTGAGGACAAAGTCGCCCTGTAAGACAAACTATTTCTGTTAGACATCACACGTTTCACATATTTTTAATCACAGCTTTCACCTGTTACGGTGCGACATAATAAGGATTAGATGAATAGCACACTAATATGATAGGAGCTAAAAATATTCATGATATAATTAAATAACTAAATATTATCATATTATTCCTCTAACAGAAACAAAATTAGAAGCAATTATATGCAACAGGGCTGCAAAGTTCAAAACATTCCATCAAGGAGCTCAATTTGTTTCTTACATACAAATGAGCAGACAGGTTTAACCATGCCAAATGTTTATCCAAGACAAAGGTTTTTTTAACCGCAATAAAGCTTGTAGAAATAACAAACAGAACTAGAGAGGTGCATTTCCTGAAGAAAATGCGAGTGTGGTTCCCACTCTGCAATGGCCCCATGGGCATCACATGTCTCCTCAGATTGCACCCGGGACAAAGCTTGCCAAATTTCATGGCCGTAGGTCGAAAACTGTCTGAGTTACAGTCATTGGCCCACCCAAGGGCCCCAGTGTCCACCCGGGGTCCTTAGGGGACCCATGGGCATCACATATCACCTCGGATTGCACCCGGGACCAAGCCTGCCAAATTTCATGGCCGTAGGTCAAAAACTGACTGAGTTAGTCAATGGCCCACCCAGAGGCCCCAGTGCCCACCCGGGGTCCTCATGGGCCCCATGGGCATCACATATCACCTCAGATTACACCCGGGATCAAGC
>JAJAGP010005621.1:19196-30946 GCA_025084515.1 Ancistrus triradiatus
CATCCCATATCACCTCAGATTGCACCCGGGACCAAGCTTGCCGAATTTCGTGGCCGTAGCTCGAAAACTGACTGAGTTACAGTCATTGGCCCACCCAGGGGCCCCAGTGCCCACCCGGGGTCTACAGGGGCCCCATGGGTATCACAGGTCACCTCAGACTGCAGCCGGGACCAAGCTTGCTGAGTTTCGTAGCCTTATGGCAAAAACTGACAGAGTTATGATTTGTTAATTTTTGGCCCATTAATTTCCTATGGGAAAATTTGGGAATTTCAAGAAATACTACATATGATCATCATAACCTTCTTAGCCGTTAACAACTAAGATTACCAAGGGACCTATTTGGAGAAAACATTTTGCTCTTTGTGTTTTAATTAAGAAATAATATATCAGAGGGAGTGCTTTAACATGAGACATTAACACGGGTGTGCTGCGGTCAAAGATCAAAACACCCATGCCAATATCTCACTTTAAAGCACGACCTCCAGTGTATTATTGCGATTATACCACAGTTCCATTATCGCCATTTACTGTTAGATTTTAAGATTAACAAATAGTTTTTTCTGTCCTCTTTATCACCCTTCGGCGAGGTAAAACAGTTCCATTCTATCAGGCACCCCGCGGCTAAGCCCTTCAGTCACTGAAGTCGAGGAACAGAATTACCAATAACTGTTTATTGTACAAAAAATAAATACAGCTATATTAATTGGTAAGTTTTAATTTATTAAAAAGAAAATTTATCGACATTCAGCAAATAAAACGGGTCGGCATTCAGCAAATAAAACGGGTCGGCAGGCAGGCAGGCAGGCAGTTACTAAGCCTACGCTGTTCTACCGACTGAAGCAAACCAGAGTGAGATCCCGGTGTTATAAAGAAAGTCTAGGATCCTGTTTCATTAGCGATTATAAATTTGTATGATGAAGCTCTTAATGTTAATATTATCAGTCAGAAATGTAACAGCAGCTTCTCTGGGTTAAGAGCTGGACTTTCAGATAACAAACCTGTCAGATGAATAAATCTCAGATCAGTCGCAGATGGTGTTTAATGAAAGATGACGAGTTTAACTCGGGGATGGGGGATGAACCTGATTCAGTTCCTTGTTGTTGATGGGACTAAAACTGATCTTCAGTCTCGTTGCTCTTCAGTCGAGCTGTGAATCCATTAAAAGTCTGGGATGTTTGATTTAAAGGACTGACTTCATTTCGCTTTTCGAGCGCTTACAAATCCGAAAAGTGATAAACCTTTGGCTCAGGTTGGTCATTAATAGCTTCATCTTCCAAATTTAAAACATTTTCAAAACGAACATGTTTTATAAACTACTTATAGCTTTCACTTCGGCAGTATTTTATTGTGTGTCACTATAACGTTGCTGCTTTATAGGGCTGGCGTCGTTGCTAGGTTACGTGTGTATGCCCAGAGTAATACTTGTAGTGTGTCGGTCAGAGTGCCGTTAACATCAATGGAGTCACAGGGAAAAACATCCAATCAGATTGAGACGACAATCAGCCAATCAGATTGAAACATTTACATTTACAGCATTTAGCAGACGCCCTTATCCAGAGCAACTTATAATTGATAATGTCTTACAATTCAAGCAATTGTGGGTTAAGGATCTCACTCAAGGACCCAACAATTCGGCAGAGGTGGGATTTGAACCCTGGACCTTCTGGTCCAGAGTCCAGTACCCTAACCACTAGGCTACCACAGTCCCACGACGACAAGCATAAGAGTCAATACCCTAAGAAATCGCCAATTGATATTTGTGCAGGTAATATGATTTTCTACAGACACCGTAAAACTCGCATGCTCATTTGCTAACTACATACACTAGAAACAGTAAAGATGTTCCACACCCAAATCTCTGCAGCAGTTTACCTTGTCATAGAGCGGGATCATGAAATAGCCATTGATGGGAGCACAGTCCGTCTGGTACTTCAAAGAACCTTGCTTAGTATACAACTTAATCTGGAAGAAGAAAATCACAAAATGGATTGGAGGTCAAACATCCAAACATCATTAAAGTATAACATAAAGTAACATTTCCATAACGTGGATTATACTAGACATTAAGACAATGGAATAAGCCTGGATATGTTAGCAAGAACTATTACCTCACAGTCAGAAATACATATTGTAAGTGTTAGAACAGCCTTCGTTATAAATACGTAAATTATACTTATTACAAAATGTAACTCCTCTGTCACTTCAAAGTCATGCATGCAAGAAAAACATTACAAAAACATTTAAATTTCAGGGTTAAAAGTACTATAGGTGCAACTATTTTAGTTTGTGATACAAAATGTTAAAATTTTTTTGCCAATTGTTATTTATGCTCTTGTTACTTCTTTGGGGAGGGTTAAGTACAGTTTACTAAGAAATGGCAGTTACATTTGAACCATTGCACCTTCGGTGTCTATCTGGATTATATCCTGATAAGAGTTTAGCCACATGTACACTCCTGAGGAAAAATGGTTTCACACCTAACATTTCAAAACATTAAGGTTTTAATGGTCGAAACAACAAAAACACTCTTGAAATCTGTGGCACCAGGTTCACGGCTCAATGCTGCAGTGAACTGTTGATGAGAAATACCTGGACACAGGAAAATACACCTACATAACTGCCATCATCAGAACTCATGAAAAGATTAATTCGTTCGTTAGTTAGTTAGTTTTTAGTTAGTTGCGTTATCCGTTTATCCTAGGCAGGGTAGCGACAGCGCCGGTGCCTAGCCAGCGACAGGAACAACCCTAGACAGGGTGGCAATCCATCTTAGGGCTGAAAAGATCTAAATGTTTGATATAAAACTTCAACAAGTCTGGGTGTTCAAAATTTTCCTAAATATCTTCGGTCTTGTTTTTCTTTCTTAAAAGATTAGTCGTTACACTCACACACCCCTAACCAATTAACCTGTGTGCACTACGATGGATTGGCGCCCTGTCTAGGCTATTCCTGCTTTGTGTCCTATGCTGCCGGCTAGGTTCTCATGTGACCCTGTCCAGGATTAAGTGGATAAGAGAGAGAGAGAGAGAGAGAGAGAGAGAGTGAGAGAGTGAGTGAAGTGATTAATCTGCCACTCCTGATGCATCCCATCACAAGTCTGAAAACAAGCTCTTCAATAGAACCAGGAGGGAAAGGAACCTACAGATTTAGGGTTTTAAGTAGAGTTATAAAAGCAGAAGAAATACTTCAATGAATTCAAATATTCTTCATATATATGTACTTACTGTATTCGTTTTAAAAACTAGCCATGGGCAATAATGCCACTAAATGTACAATACTTCATAATTTCTCAGTTATAACAGCACAAAATAAAAAGTGTGGGTTTGGGTAATGGCAGGCAGCGGACCAAACCACTATGAGGCATACGAAGGGGGGAATGCAACCCATCAAATCTTAAATACGAATTATTTCGCGTCTATAATTAGTTCTTCCACTGCATATTACTATACATTATTTGATTGTTTACAATGATATTATTAGGTGGACAACTCCATTTTCCGCCCCTGCCAAAAAAAGCCAATGACTCTGCACCTTCAACGTAAATAGCTTAGGGTTTAGTAATAGCTAAATGCTCTGCACATTCACATACGATCAGCAGTACAGTATTGTCCGGCACTGACTTTAGTTACATAGCAGGCTAACCGGGTGAGCGCTGGCTAGGCCTCTCACTCTACCCTTAAAAAACAAACTGTGTCTCACCTCCACAAGCGAATAATCGATTTCCACATCTGACTTTACAAAGCCGCCGCATCCAACCAAAATCTCATCGGCGGATCTTGCAAACGACAAGTAAAGAGAAATCAAAAGAAAGATCTTTCTGGTGTTAAGTCCTGCCATTAGTCAGCGCTTAGCTAACGACAGCACACATGCAGGATTACCCAATACTGCGGTCCTATCGTTTGACAGTCCCGTCTTCTTCTCTTTGTGGACTTTAATGGAGATTGGCAAAACCAATTGGTGGATTGTCGCCATCGACTGGACTGGAGCGCATCCTAGTTGGAATACGGAATGAAGCAGACTACTGTCTCACTATTTGATTTTTATTTGCTGATTTTGTTACATTTTTCACAATGATGGTCAGTTATAAGAATTTAAATATGCACTATTTCGATTTTTTTTCAATATTTCAAAGTGAATGAGCCGAGTTCTGACCTGGAGCAAAATAAAAGCTCAGAAGAAACATTTCATGTACATTAAATTATAAAGGGACATTTCCACACGTATTAACCACGGAACATAATCGAGAGTTGAGTTTTTACAATTACTTATTACAATTAATTATTTTCCACCCCTATACAAACTCACTATTACTCACACTACACTATCCAGATTCTAAGTAACTGGAGTCAAAACTCTTTGTACTCCTTGTAGCTCAAAAACCTTCCGGGTTGAAAACTGTAGGTGTTTTTAACTAGTAAATAACCCCATTTACTAGTATTGTCTACAGGTCTTGCCTGGGCCAACATGATGAACACGTTGACATGGCAGAAAACAACTTCAACATTGCTTTAAGACTACACTGACTGCTTTAAGACAAGTTTCGCTGTAATTGAATTTAAAAATGAAACATCTCACTGTTGTATGGTGCTATTCACTAAGTGATCTCAAACTTGTGGTGAGCAGTGCAGTGTACAAAATCTGCTTTGACCCACAAGACACAAACCTAATAGACATTCACTTGACACCCATGTACTGGTTGCATATTTCTTTATCTACTGTTTTGAATGGGAAGAAAATTGCCCACACTTGACAAATGGCTTTGAACGTATCATTTTGATCCACACCCTAACCTTCACTGGTAGTCAGTGGAGTGTGAGCAGGTGCATTTTTAATAGAAAAATAACATTTCTGTGTTTTATCCAGCCCAGAAGCATGGCTTCTCTTGACTGATGATTGGTTGACCCTTTAAAGTTAATCGGCTATCAGGAACAATTTCACATTTCACAAACTTCCATAAATCAGCACCAGTAAGCCTTACAGGTTTACTTGCAAAATGTACAGTTTACAAATCTAAAATAACAAGGTGTTTTATGTAAAATATTTTATGTAAAATGTATTAGGCAATGCAACTAGCTACTCCACTGAAGGGATGTATAATCCCGTCACTATGGCTATGCTATAGCTACCCAGTAAATTTACCTCATTTTCTTTATATGTTTTATTTAATGTCACATCAGCATCAATGGCTATTCAGGAGATGATGACGGTTTGTCTTTATACTAGTCAGACACATTAACACTGTGCCAATTTACAGCAACCAATTAACCCAACATGTCTTTGTAATGTGGGAGGAAACCAGCACAAACACAGAGAGGACATGCAAAGTCCACACAGGAGGGGCATAACGTTTTATGCATTAACCTCTGTCTTTTCCATGCTAAAAGTTAGTTATAGCTCTTTGTTTGTAGTGCTCCTTAGTTTGTACTGTGTTAGCTTCGTATTAAAACCCCATCTGTTCAAATTAGCATGGTGTTTGTGTTACCCTATACATACTGTAGATTAGCATATTTCTCTTTGTGAGCAAAGCCAGCTAGCCTCTTTGTTTACCATGTTTACCTCTTTGTTTACTTAGAATAGCCTCATCCCCCTAGTCCATTTTTGTCAGTGTTGTATAACACACGTAGATTGTTTTAATGAATTACAACGTAATTCATTAGGCATCACATAAAGTTATAGTTAACACAGCATATTAATTTACTTAGAATGAAAGTTTAATTCTACATACAGTTAAAGGTAACACCACAACAATGGTACATGAAATAGCATTAATTCCTGCAGCATTACATGAGTGAGTAATCATTAATTCATACACATAATACCTCATGAGTCATCATGAATATGCATGAAGTGAGCATATCTCATACATGCCAGGAGCATTATATGAATTAATGTAGCAATTAATGTACAAATATCATCAGGTGACATGAGTTATTCATGATGTTTGTACAGGTCTTCAGGTTAGTCATCATGCAGTTTGTGGTAAAAATGAAATGGTCAGCCAGTGCCTCATAGAACAAAAAATGTTAAGTGTTGATTAAACATCTTCATGAGTTCATGATGTTTGTGGCCCTGTTTGTGTGTTGATGATGAAATACAGAGGAATAAGCCATTAATTGGACTACATAATGCTGATATGAATTTTTTTTTTTTACATATTTTACATTATTTTATTGAACTATCACTATAAGACTTATTTGTTTGGATAAATTAACTTCATTCTTACATTTATCATCTACGCCATCCAAGGAGGATGGGTCACTTTTTGAGTCTTTGTCCTCCAAAGGTTTCTTCCACATAATGCTTACGGAGTATTTCCTTGCCACTGTCATCCCAGGCTTGCTCAATATGGGATGGGCCATAGATATTAGAAGATAACCTAAAATGGTAAAATTGCTTTGAGACAATGCTTCATTGTAAAAAGCACTATAAAATTTAATTTAACTTGGCTTGACTTGACTTGACTTGACTTAATTAAGCAACAATTCTTTATTATTTTGAATATGAAGTGTATTTGGAGGACCTGACATCACATACCAACTTTCAACCATATCACAACCATACCTTAAAAATAATAAAATAAAAACAAGTAATAAAACACACTGGTAATGTTACGGTTCGCCATAATAAAACAAGGGCGAACCGTGAAAACAAACGAACAACGGGATTGAGGGATTGAGGACCCAAATGCAGTTAGCTCCATATGGAATTAATGAATCAAAAATATAAAATAAATAAAAATAAACTAAATAAACAAAAGAAAAGTTTCCTTAGTGGCTGGGAAACAAACCCTGGCCGGACACGTCGGGGAATAATGAGTTAACCGATAGTGCCACGAGACGAGACTGAAGAGGAAAAGCAAAAATAACCAACAAAACGAGCTTCTATGTGTCTGCTGGGGGGAAGGCCAAGCGTATGTACGGCGCGAGCAGCGCTACTGGCCGGGATGATCGCTTATAAAACTGAAAAAACGGGCTAAACACTGCAGGGGAAATCTAAGACCCTACCCTAGTGTCTAGTCCTTTCCTCGGGAATCCGGCACCTACGCGACCGATCTCCTTAACAAGACCTTAACGGTCTACCGCCAAGCTTACTGGGCCAGAACAAAGGTTACCGTGAACATACAAAATATTCCATAGCAAAAAGGCAGTAAGGTCAGCAACACGCGAAGCAACACGTGAAGCAATGAGAAGGCGTGAGCGGAGTGCGAGGGTTTGCAATTGTGCCATAATTGGACGGTACCAGAGCAATTGCGTTGCCTGTGAGGATCCCAACCGATAGCTGAGCCAATGCTGCCCTCTAGCATCAGTTTGGCGGAATCCCCAAAGTGCTCGGGGGTCCTAACAGCTAAGTAACATATTTAAGTAACATTTCAGATATGCAAATTACACACTTAAAATGGTGGTTCTTCAAGGGTTCTTTAGTGAAGAAAATGGTTATCGTTAAAAGCTTGACATCTGAAATTACATTATTGTTGCATCATACTCTGAAGTCTTTTGTTTGGCTGGTTTAGCTGAAGCTGAATGTCCTCTAAAGCCACTCATACACTGTGTGCCTTTAGGAATATTTTTATTTGGTGACTCACTGAAAATTTGAATAAGTCCATAGTGTGAAGACAAACCCTGCGGTGTATATAGACTACTCACACTCACACTTCATTATGTCAGTGGAAGAGGCACAGCTCACAAACATCATGAACTCATGAAGATGTTTAATCAACACTTAACATTTTTTGTTCTATGAGGCACTGGCTGACCATTTCATTTTTACCACAAACTGCCTGATAACTAACCTGAAGACCTGTATGAACATCATAAATAACTCATGTCACCTGATGATATTTGTACATTAATTACTACATGAATTCATATATTGCTCCTGCATTAAGGCATGTATGAGATATGCTCACTTCATGCATATTCAAGATAACTCATGAGGTATTATGTGTATGAATTAAAGATTACTCACTCATGAAATGCTGCAGGAATTAATGCTATTTCATGTACCATTGTTGTAAAGTGTTACCCAGTTAAGTAAGAACATGGTGTTAATTAGCCACATAATATATATATTATAATATATACTTTTTTTTTTTTTATCACTGTGGTTTGACTCAGCTCAGGCAGCTACAGTATTGTGTCTAGGCTTTAGATAAATGGTCAAGAATAGTATTTGAAGTCCAGTATTATAGGCATATACAAAAACCTATAGGTTTTAAGCAATGCTAGTAACTATTATATTAACTAATTTAATATGTGGGTAAACTTTTCCAATAGCGGACCCACCAGTGTTTTATGAAACTGTTTAAAGAACATCCATTCATACATAATAATTAGAGACAATTCATTTTAAGTTGTATATGTTGAGGTTTTTATGTAATATTTTCAATAATCACATACATATTTTAAATTTGGTACAGAGTGTCAATCAGTGGTAGCTAACCTTAAGTTCCTGTTGTCTAGTTCTAGTGTTCACCCTGCATTGCTCTTAAATGTTACCACTATGACTTATGCTGTAAATAAACCCTGTTAAAGGGATGTATTGAGTGATAACATTGTGCTAGGCATGGTTCGACTCATTTGATGCCGAGAGTCTGGACCAGGACCCAACTGGTCTGTCCTGTTCCTATGCCAGTGCACATGGCTTCTGAGTTGGTGCCTATCGTACTTCCTTTTCCTGATCTGACATCTGTTACCCCTGCACTTCTTAAGCCCACGTCTATACTCCCAGTGGATCCTGTGCCTGCATCAGTGGTCCTGGTATCCTCTGCCATCCTGAAGCTAGTGCTTTTGTTCCCTTTGAAACAGCAGGGGATGATTCCCCAAACAGGCTCTCTTTCCTATGGCTAGTCTGACTGGAAGGCACCACTAGGAGTCAGACCATGTTCAAGTCAATTGATGGCTTAGTGTGTACAAATGCTGCACCACCCATGTGCCCTAAAATACTTTGGATCTTATAAATTATCATTTTGAATTGCATCCACTTAAATGAACATTAGATAAAGTAAAAAAGCAAGCAGTGTAAAAAAAAAAAAAGTAAAAATTATAAGAACAGGGTTTTATCGGTGATCAGTCCCCTGATTTTATACTTTGCAGAGTCATTTTCTGCTTTAATTAGAGCCATCATTTTGTCTGGATATATCTCTACCAGCTTTTTTAGGGGAATATTTGTCCACGGTATTAGCAAGTTGTTGGTGGCATACACATGCAACTTACTTACTTTGCCCATTTAAAAACCTTTTACTTCAATACAGTCATATGTACTTTCTCATTACAGAGTGGTCGTCTAAGTAACTATAGCCACTCAGAAAGTCAGTCGGCCTTTCAGACACTGGTCTGGCGATTGTGTGAGATAAAGCATCTGATATACAGTAATATCAGGAAACAGATTGATCAAGAGTTGAAAGAAAAGCCCCCTGAGGGCGAAATCAACAAAGCAGTGCTATGTATTATAAAGACCAGTCACTTCCAAGATATGCTCGCCAGCAAGCACTGATGAGGCACTGTTAAGACAAGTCACCAAAACAAAAGGAGTCACCAAAACAAAAGGAGTGTGAAAGAAAATGACATTTTTTCTCACATTCAAAATTTTGAAGCTAACATCAGGGAAGGGAACAAACATGAGTGCGAGACAAATATGAGTCAATTAACGGCCCAGAACACTAGCACTGATCTCAACCTCGTTGACTAACCTGTACCTGTCAGGGAGCAGTGATCCTATACCACCATTCCCAAGCCCCTCTGCAAAGAAGTATAGGAGTATTTCAGGACTTATTGAGTGAAGAAGTGGATCGTGAAATCAAAGTCCCCATATTTAGACCTCTGCTATGCCATAAGATATTTGAAGACCATGCTGGGGTTTGGATTGACCCCAAGGATCTGGAAGACATCCAGGCTTTGAGAGGCAAAACCCATACTACTGTTGGAGAGGGTCATAACGTTTAAGGGTTTCTCAGTTATTATAGGGCTTACATTCAAGACTTTGCCAAGATCGCCAAGACAATGTATGAGCTCCTGGAAGCAAAAAAGTACAGTGAACTGGGGAGTGCCGGAGAGCCTTAGACCAGCTCATACATCTTCTGTCCAACCCACCAGTGCTCAGCTATCCTGACTTCAGCCTTCCACTGGTGCTGTGCTATAATAATGTCAGGGAGTAAAACTCTATGGGTCTAGTTTGCTGACACTGGCAGAACAAAACTAGAACCTTCACTCAGGCAAACTCAAATTTCTGGCATTAAAATGAGCCATAACAGAACAGTTCATCTATGGGATGAGCACTGCAAAGCTTAATGCTGTTGGGTGGGTGAGCTTGCTGAGATGCGGTTTGAGAAATGTGGATTCTGACACACTGTCCAGCTTGCTGCTAGACATTGTCATCTATCTTGACTCATGCACAGAGGAGTTCCCCAGAGCGAGAGATCAGGTAGGAGAGCGATGACGGAGGATACGAGACAGGTACAGGATGCGAACGAAGGTGGAAAAGATATGATAGGCTTAGGATACTGACAAGGCTAGAATAGAGAAGAAAGGGAATCTATGATGCGATACGGAAGGTAGAGAAGCGGACGGATAGGAAAGGAAGACGTGAGAGAGCTAGAGAGATGCGGTAGAAGCCACGAGACTCAGCGAACAGTCTGTAGAGGTGACAGGTATATATAGGGGAGTGGAAGGTGCTGGAAACGAAAGGCAGGTGTAAGAGACAACAAGGAGAAGGAGAGAGAAGGTAGTGGAATGTGGTGGAAAGGTGATGGAACGCGGTAGAAAGTGCGTGAAGGGAGGCGTGGGGAGCAGGTGTGCAGGTGCGGCGTGACAGTCACAAGAAGTGCTCCCAGTTATAAGTCATGATGGGCTCAAGAAATCTCAGCGTAATGACCCTGAAATCCACCCAGTTATCAAGCTGAAAAATACTGCACCATTCTGACCAGTGACGCAAAACGGGAAGGGAAAGTGGAGTTACAAGGAAACTTCTGCATGAGTCTGAGAAACTTCACCTCAAAGATGGTTTCCTCTTGAATTCCTCTTGAAGGATTGAGAGAACACTGAGAGAACGCTGAGAGAACGCTGAGCACTGACGCGAGGATTGCGAGGATCTGGCAACCCAGACTAATTCTCCCCGATTGCACACAGGACGCACGCCGTTTCGTAGCTGTTAGCAGTTTAATACCTTTGAACTATTTTAATTCCCGATCGCATCTGTATCATATATAATCGTATATATAGTAGGTTTTTACAACATCTTAATCATTTTATTCTCATACCGGCAGATTATATATATTTTTTGCCGCTAATCGTTATTTAGTAACTTTACAGATATACCGGCTTGTGATTGTAGCCATTAGCTAATTACCAGAGTTGCGTCGTCTTTTGCAGTAGTGTGTGTTTTTATAACTTTTTTACAGTCTTTTCCCACTTTCGTTCTGAGACTTAGTTTTTTAGGAACGTTTTGTATTGACTTAACTTGTATTAACGCTTTAATCGAGCATTGCATTGGACCATCGGCTGCAGCTGAACCATATCTTCACTCGGCACCCCACAACACCACCCGAAGCTAAGTACCTTTAATTCATTAATTGTACTAACATGGCTTCTGCTGCGCTTGTTCCCTGTGCCGAGTGTGGCATGTTTAACTATTCTTCCTCCGTCATTAGTGTAAATTTTACTTGTGATAGGTGTAGGCTTGTAGCTAGTCTGACGGAGAAGATTGTAATTTTAGAGGCGCGCATCCAGACATTAGAGAAGGCTAGCTCAGCTCCT